>JADLZK010001095.1:0-57688 GCA_015847255.1 Hyparrhenia diplandra
CTCCGCTTTCAAGTTTCGAATGAAGCAGAAGCACGCAGACACAGTCCCTGCCTCTGGCAACAATGCCAATCACCTGATAACAGTACTGAGTGTAACTGAGCCTTCTTCAGGAATGAACAACAAAAAAGTTTTTCCTTGTATACCGGCGATGGTGGTTCGTGTGTCTACTCTGTGGCAATCAAAAACGGAAGTCCCCTGAAAGGAGTAAAGACACGTTGATCAATTTTAAGCACCGGAGGTCGTCAACCAATAAAACAGAATCCACCTAAGTCCTCAGTTCCTGACAAGTCAAATTTGGAACAAAGGACAATTACTTACCAGCCACCTCTTCTAGAGAAGTAATCACTGTCCAAGGAAATCGCGAGAGCAAGAGCCACTGCCCTTTCAGGCAAAGTCAGCTGGCGAACAACATGCAATTCATCGACCTGGAAGATTTGCGAGACATAAGCTAACTGGGAAGGTGGGCATGACAAATGGCAAGTGATACCACTTACATCTGCAGTGGGAGCAAACTTGTGGCTTTGTCCCACATCACCAAAGCGGATAGCATACTGGCCAGCATCCGTGAAGAGCTACAGTGGTCATAACAACAAGATGATGTTTATCATTCCAATTCTTTAGTTCTTACAATCCCATTCCTTCTATATAGGAGGCTAGGAGCAAATGTAGTTCTATTGAGGGAAAAAAAAAACACTCCAAAAAGATGCAGGGTGTAGCATAATTAAATCAGATGTATCAAACTCCAACATGGATATGTTGTGAGATAGAATACCACCATAACTGTGTCCATCAGGCAATGGCAAGCCCAGTACAGTATAAAGTTACACACAAATTTCTAAGTGTAGAAGAAAGCAAAAGGAGCACAACAATTAAGATAGATAGTTCTTAGTGATCTAAGTTTAAATCATTAATCTGTATGTCAATGAAAAGATTATTTGCTGTCAAACATGCAATCAGTTCATAAGAGGTATGCATGGACATGGATGTCCATCAGGTATGCTTCCATCATTATGCGGTGAAAAGGATATTACCTCCAAGCCAATGCCCCTCCAGTTACGATCAATCTGAGCCAACAGTTTATCATCTTCATCCACCAGGCTAAAGGTCCAGTTCCAGAATCCTGGATTCTCAACAACTGCAAATTGCCTATTCCTGAAATATTATGAGATGGTTTCAGGCAGTATAGTAAGACAGAAACTAATCAACAAACTGGGAGGTTTGAACTTAGCCAAAAAGATAAGGGAAATGTATCAGAATACCATATTACCCTAAGTACAGGTCATAAATTCTCCGCCAAAGGTGCCAACGCCTGTGGACTACACCTATCTCCTGACAAGACCCAAACAATGAAGCTTTATCAGCACTACCCCATAGAGTCATATGCAGATGATAGTCCTACCCTAGATAGAGCAATCTAATGAAGAATTTCTACATACCTTGCCATCCACTTCTGCATAAATTGAACTGTTAATCCACCAAAATGGCCTGCGAACCTAAACCCAGTAGTACAATTCAATATTATTCCCACAAAACGCCGTAGTGGCTAGCAGAAATATTACCTTAAATATCTCGTTACCCATAGCATCTGTTATTTCTGCAACAAATGGCCTTCTTGTTCTGAGTAGCTGAAACATGAACAAAAAAGGATTGGATTTGCACTAGTAATCTCCAAGAAGTAAAAATTAATTATAAGGATACACTCTTTTCTTCCAAAAACCACAATTATAAGGCCAATACATATTTAATGATTGGCATCACTGTATCTACATATACCAGTTATGAACTGTTGCATCAACTGCTACAGGGGAATATATTTAAGTTAAGGGTCTTGCTGTGAGGTCTTTTGGTCTTACGGAAAACATCGCTGACAACTCTAGTTACATGATACATCAACCGCTACAATAACAAACTCTTTGCCAAATCACCCAAGATAAGATAAGAGCAAAGTAATATAACAGAGCCCTCATCAAGAAACTCTAGTTATCAGTCCCGACCAACTCAATAACGATTCATGACTGAAAGTGAAAGCCTGCCAATACTTGTTCTCTAGCACAAGGGGAACAAAGATATTTTTTAAGTCTCTCAGTAGCACATGATGCATTAGGCAGTCATGATGCTTCATAAAAAGGGCATACCCAGTGCAGAGAGCTCCCGCTCTATGCGGGGTCTGGGAAAGGGTGTCAGTGGCAAGCCTTACCCTCGCCTGTGCAATGCGAGGACACAGGCGGCAAGACTCTACTGCTTGCACCAGGCCCGCCCTTCAGTGATGATGCTTCATATGGCAATAAAGTACAGTAGATAGTGACAAGGTACAATCAACAACATTGACTGCACATAGAGTATATAGGAATAACTAAATCCAAAAATCCCAAGTATTATGATGCAACCAATTTGAAGAATGCGAAATGAGATACTTCCAAAATAGAGACTAACAGATTGCTATGCAGGTCAATTGAATCTTGACCATTGACTCAATTCCAAAAGGCGACATGAAGCCATAGCACATGCTAACAAAAAGTTTATTTAGGATCAAGAAACCACATAGACATACCTGCCTAAAAATGACGTTGCTTTTTCTCTCGAATAAAACCTACTGGCTGGACATTGAAAGAACAAGGAAATCAATGCTTAAAACATATATAGAATTAGAATACATAGATAATGCAGCAAAGGAACTGATTACAACAAGGACAGAATAAAACTTACAGATTGTGGAAAGAGTGGGTCCATTATGATATACCTGCTCTCCTGCAGTCCAGATGATAATATGTAAGATTTTGAAAAGAAATGGAGAAGCATCTTAAACCAGAAACTTGTTGCACATGCACTAGTCTGTACACACAATTCACCTGCTCGAAAAGCAAACATGATGTTTGCCCACTCAATATCCCTGGCAATGATGAGGTTAGCTCTTGCAAGAAGAGGAGCCAGTTTGGTCTATAAACACATTAAAAATATATGATCGGTTATTCCAATAGCTAAAGAATAATTCTTCAAATCTGAGCACAGGGGACATTGCCAATCAAGATAAAGCACAAGTAGCCGGGCACAATCAAGCAAAAGAAGGTAGGAAATATTAAAAAATAGGGGATACTAGTTTACAAAAACTGTCAGGGCAGCATAGGATTCAAGGATCAATTAATCTGCCTAACAAATGCATATTGACCTCCAATTCCCTTAATTTTTGAAATGCTGACTATACTATCTTCGTGCAATCTCTGAAGCCAGTTTGGCCTATAAATACATTTTAAAATATTATCAGTTATCATAATAGCTGCAGAAAATAATTATTCAAATTTGAGCACAGGGAACATTCGCAATGAAGATAAACCATCAAGTAGCCAGGTGCAATCAAGCAAATAAGTTAGGAAAGATTAAGAAATATGGAACAATAAAACAGATTGTTAACTGGGTGATAGGTTTTTATTTTTTAACTGACTGGGGAGTATAGGATTCTCACACTAGTTAGTAATTATATTACTCAGGCTAGCATGCATATTGACCTCCAATTCCATAATTTTCCTTTAACTTCTGAAAATAAGATAGTATACTCTCTTTGTGCACTCTGTGTAGCCCAATTACCAAATAGTCTAACTAGCATCAGATCAAATCAAATGTTACCACACACAACAATGTAAAACAAACTATAACCAGATGGATCAATTAGAGTTTCAGAATCCGCTTACCTCGAAGGAGTTGAGGTCCCGGTATTCGTACTGATAGTTCCTTGACGGTGCCTCCCTGGCCGCTCCCGCAGCCTCCACAGAACTCGCGAACCCGCTGCCGGCGTTCCCGGATGACGCGCTGATCCCCACCTCCTCGCGGCCTCTTTCTGCTTCCTCAGCTCGTCTACCCACAGCTTCCGCAGCCACTCCCGGGGTACCGAAGGTGACCCATCCCAGCCGCCGCTGGCGAACCCGTGGGATCCTCCCTTGACGAGACCAGTGGTGGACCTCGCTGCCGCGGAGGCCCTCCCGGCCGCGGCGGCGTGGGAGAGCAGCCTCGGTAGCCACCGCATCGCCGCAGCGCAGAGAGGACGGGAGCCAGGACAGGGGTCAGACCCAGACGCGGGTGTTCTGAATTCTGACGTTCTAGAGGATTCTAGAAGTTCAATTCCGGTCTGTGATTCCCAGAGATCGAGGATGTGGTTGTTGCTGTTGGTGGGCTTGTTCCAAGTTGGGCTGAGCCTTTTTATGTGGAGCGTAGCTCAGATTCAAAATGGGCCGGGGGTTAGGAGACGCTGGACGATGGACCTCATTGTCTTTTGTACAGTCCGGCTCAAAGGATAACACGGCCACAACAAAACCATCTCATGTTTACATCAAGATCATCAAGAGCCAGCAAACTCCTGTCAAAGGGCTGGATATAGCTCGGCTCATTAGTGACTCGACTCGTTATACAAATGAGCAAGAAGGCTAGCTCGGATCGGCTCAGCTCGTTAACGAGCTCGAGCTGGCTGGTTTTGCTCGCAAGCCAAAGCACCAAAAAAAAAAAATACACAAAGATTATAACCGCAAATAAGCGAGAAACACATCAAATGCATATATAAAATGAAATAAACAAAATAAATATGAAGTTTGCAACGGGATATAAGTATGCTATTGTTTGACCATGATCCATTGTCTCGTGGATGACAGTCGTATTATGCCTAGAGTAGTTGATGCGCAGTGCAACACCAAACTTCTAGCACTTTCAACTAACCTTTAGCAACCATATTACAGTTCATGGCTTCATGCTATGTATGTTGGCTGCTAATTTCCTGTCAGAGAGAACTTATTTGCTGAGGGCTTTGACAAAATTATTTTGCATGAGCTAGCATTTTACCGGACTTTATGGCTACAAGTTTATGTGTAGTTCTTCTTATCTTTATGTAACCTTTTTTTGTTTTGTGATTTTGCTCGCTAGACTTTGGTTTTTAATCCTTTTGCAATTAAGCACAGTAGGGCTTACACCCCTCCTTTTTGAGTCAAAAACAAAACTCACCGCCTTACTACCAAAAGTGATACAATAGCCGCCCCAAAGTGTCCATAGTGGGGAACCATAAAAGCACTACTAGGGCAACACAGAGCACAAGCTATCGATGACTCCACCGTCAGCAACAAACAACAACTGGGCCGCCTTGATCCCCAAACCCTGCGCCATCCAGGGGACGGAGCTAGCGATGGGGCAAGGGGGAGGGGACTCGAGCCCCACCCGCTACGAACCGTAAAATGTCTTACTCGCAAGTTCAGCCGACTACCAACCACCGCTTTGCGAAGAGATGATGCATCGAAGTTCGCAGCGCTATGAACTTGAACAAGCGATCAACCGGAAATTGGTTATCATCAGCCATAGCCAGGAACGGAGCTGGAGCCCCGCCCCCCCCCACCACACACACACACACAAAAAAAAAGATTTTTTGATTCATTGTTTTGTAAGGTTTCAAGTCAATCTTGAGGTAGAAGATGACTCCATTCGCGACTTGGCTCTCGGTAGGCTCCATGTTTGCAGCGCTAACATTCTAGGTGTAAAAGTTATCCTTGCTTGATTTACACTACACTGTTTGAGAAGTGAACAGACCTTCCATCGTACGTGTAAAGCATTTGCCACACGATTGGTTGGAAGAGAGATTGCTTAAGGAATCATTGGAATTAAAACATGTATACTTTTTTAAAGAACACATATACATCCCTTAACGAAACAACCATGGTTTCATCATGTCTTTCTATTTTTCTTCTATTGACCAAGGATTTCATTTATGTAACGACAAAGCATTTTATGAAAAGAATCTGAAACTAGTTTCACAAAATTCTAAGGTAAAACAAATTCTTATGAATTTATATTAAACCAAAATTTAGAACTTTAATTACATTATGTTCATAATTCTTGTTTTATTTACCTCCATCAACTTTTGAATTAGTGTGAGTCACCCCATCAATGGGCAACAAGAGAGGGGTAAATTAGACATTTTTTCTTCCAGAAAAGAGAGCAATTTTGGCTTAGGTTGACGTGGTCCAATAGCACAGAGATGTCAAGTCATCGAACTTACTTGAGAACTTCACCACAAAGGTGTCAAATTTTGGTGGCTCAAGACCAATACCATACAATCAGACCCATGTGACAACATTGGTGCAAGGGACACTAGGGTACATGGACCCTGAGTACTTCCAAACAAGTCGATTGACTGAGAAGAGTGATGTGTACAACTTTAGTGTGGTACTCATCGAGCTACTGACAAGGAAGAAGCTAATTATGGATGGTATGACAGAAGACGTTAGAAGCCTAACACTGCAGTTTAGTATGTTATTCCATGAAAATAAGTTGTTGGAAATTGTTGATCATGTAGTAGCTGAAGAAGCTGGAATGAGACATGTTGAAACAGTTTCAAAATTGGCATTAAGATGTTTAAGGTTGAAAGAAGAAGAATGTCCAAGAATGATAGACAATGCAATTGAACTTGAAGCCTTGAGAAGGCTGATGAAACAACACTTTATCCTGAAGAACGAGTCTCTGCTTCAGGAATCATGTTGCCATGAAGAAATAAGCATTGACACACCATCAAGTTTGTGCCTTAGCGTTGATGGCATTGTTGGCGATGAAAGCATGGAGATCATTCCACTTTCATGTCCATCCAAAAGTCTCACATCCTAATTCCTATCCCTAACTCGTAACTATTACAAATAAAAAGTTTTAGCTAGTTTCTATTTTCTCAATTGTCAATTCCATCTTAGTAATATCTTCATCTTGTGTTTAGCTTCCAACTACCGGTTAATGGAATATGGTTGTAAGGTCTTCTTTTAGTTATTTGACCTATCTTCATCAACTTTGTTCTTTTTTGTTCAACTTGTAGTTCAAAAAGAAATGATAGTTCTTCTAAGTTGGTATCTCTACCATATCAAAAGTCAACAAAGAAATCAAGAGACTTATATATGACTCTCTTAATCCACTCATGGACCATTATATAGTTCTTTATTTGCATACATTATATCCATACCGTGCTGTGGGATTATATTGCTAAACATAAAGTAAAATTGGAATAAATACAGAAGACTTGGGCCACAAAATAACTTATAAATTGCTAAGTCACAATGACAAGTAGTGAGGGCTGCATGATGGGATGCTGCTATGCATGTTATTAGGAGCTAAAACATAGAAACTCAGCAATATCATAGTTATGTACCTGCAGAGCAGCACTATTGTCAATGATTTCTAAATAAATGATTCCCATCCAAATTGTAGTGTCTTGCCAATATCTTTGCATTTATTTATAGGTTCAATTTTGCCCAACACCCTGGCTGCTACTGCTTTTTGGATATTTCTAGTTAAGGTCAATGTCAATCTGAATAAAATATGGAAGGAAACAAAAGGCATGTTAGTGCTTTAAATTTTATGGAGTTCTAAAATCCAATAAAAGTGTACAGGTAAATTTAGACTGAGATTTTGATCATCGGTGGCCTCCAAAAAAAAAATCGTATAGTAGAGGTAGAAAGGTGATAGTGTCTCCAAATTGTATCTCCTTGGGTTACCAAAACTCGTGTCCTAATCTCTTACTGTGAGGCTTTGTGGTCGTTTAGTGAATTATCATTCATAATACTGACCAACCCTCGCCTCGTCGGCCAGGCCTGCCCACGGTTGTCTATCACTTCCTGAACATGTGAAGCGGAGAAAAAAAAAATAGAGAGGAGGTCCAAACAAGTGGGGGCCCATATGTCGGTTGACCTCAATGCACCGTGGGCGTATAGAACGGGCCAAGACCCAGGTTGGAGCCAAGTTCATTGATCTGGAAATGACATTTTATTTTAAGGGTACGAGGACCCAGATGACACTCGATGGCAAGTTGAGGATCTAGCCATGAAATTCCTTCTTTATGTATATATATTTTATTTTCAACGTATGAGGAAAAAAAAAAAGGAAACAAATGGGAAAAAAAAAAAAAAAAGAAGATGCACTGAACTAGGCCGGATGGCCTAGCGCAGCCCAGCCGGACAACCAACGGGAGGATTTTTTTTTTTTTTGTTGGAATTCGCAATTTGCAATTAATATAGCCCCCATTGCAATTTGTAAATCCCAATGGCTCTCTCCTCCTCTCCCTCAATTCCTCCCCTCCCGTCGCCCGACCCCGCTTTGCTGGAGTGCATCTGAAGCCCGCCCGCCTTTGCCGGAGCCCCGTCCGCGCGGAATGGCGGCAGCGACGGTACAACAGCGCGCCACGGCGAGGCTGTTCCGCCATGCCCGGAGGAGGCGGCGCTGGCGCCTAAGACCCACCCCCGGGCGCGGTCGACGCCGTCGCCAAGAGAGTGACCGATGCACTTCCATTTGGATGACGACGCGGAGCGGGCCGCCGGACGTGGAGGTGGAGCGTGTGGCCCCTTCCGGCTGCAATCCCGGCCCGCCGCCACTACTTCCCATCTTTGAGGCATCTGTACTCCGAACTCTTCGCTCACCGGTGTGTGTCGACCCTGCCCTGGGATGAGGCGTGGATGGACAAGCCGCTCGTCCTCCACGACGCGGGCCTTCTCCACGCATTCATTTTCCCGCCATACATCAACTCAGAGCCACACAAGTTCGGCGAGGCCATCCAGAACGTTTTGGAGAAGCATGGGGTCCTATGCACTCGCTTCGGGTGGACGCCTCGATGCTACCGCCATCAGCGAAACTGGGTGACTGGCTGGACCTGTTGTCAACTCGAGGTTCCTAGGAGCTTGTCCTCTTTGACGTCGGCGCGCCACCCATGCTGGATAGGGCCGTTGGACTTTTCGATGGATCGACTTCACTGCCCCATGCTGGCCCTAGGATTCATCGCCATGCGATTCGGCTGGTGCCCGAGCCTCTCGTGGCTGCGGGAGCTTTTCCTAGTGTCCTGTAGATCCACTGGGCTATTGAATATGTTCCAAATTCAGTTGCACATTATAAAATCCAACTTTTGACAAAGCGAAGTGGAACCCCGTCGCTGGGAGGCTTGTGCCGGATGTTAAGTGGATTCTTGGTAACAGTGACAAAGTCAGATTTTGGGAAGACTAATGGCTAGGTAACTAAATTTTGACCAAAGATAACTTACGCAAAAAGAAATACTGCCTTATGAGATAACTTAGCAACTTGCTTATTCCGTTCTGAACATTAATCTATTATTCATTTGCCTTTTTGAGTGTTCTCTGGCAAGGAATGTTTGGAAAGAGATCTCTACTAGTCTTAGCCAAGTTGATTATTGTTTATTTTTATGATTTCCTTTATTCTGTATAACCTGAGCCAAGAGAGAGAGAGTTGACAAGAGTGAGCAAGAGAGTGAATGGATTCCCCTTCCCCAAAGCCTTTTTACTTTATTTATAGGATGGCGTATATGGTGGTTTGTATTTATTCTCCTGGTAGGGCTGAGAATTAAATACAAGCCCTCATACGTTAAAACAAACCATTTTTTATAGATATTTCTTTTGTTGGAACGGACAATTCTATAAGCACAGAAAATAGCATTATAGCACTTCACCCAAGAATATTAGTATTGTATTTATATCCTTAGGGAAAACATAGGGCTCATATAATTGATCAATAAGATTTCAATGACTATATTACCATTAGGTGAGGGTAACAATAACGGGGTAGTGCAACACATACGAATAAAACAATACTTAGCTAGTTGGAGAACACAAGAGCGAGTGAAGGTTCCTATATGATCTTAGTTTGTACTAAGAAGCAAAATATATAGACCGTAGGGATACAACCAAGCCAAGAAATAGTAAGCTATAATTTAATAACACTTCAAGGTATTGTTGGTGGTGAAAATATCAGTTTTACATACTCAAAATCTCCATCAACAAACACCAAATAAAGGAAGATAAGCATAACATGAGCATATTTATTATCAAATAGCAATTCCCACATGTATCCTGAGTGTTTGATGCAGATTCAAGAATCAAGATAAATGGAGCAAGATAAGTATGTGGGCCCACCATAGGGGATGGTCGGGCCCACTAGCCTCCCAAGCTACCACAATCACACTGTCAAACCGTTCTTCACCCTTGGACGAAGTTTGTGATTTCTCTTAATCGTGGAAGATGAAATCCCATGGATTGAATGGCTCACATTTGAGGTGAACTGACCTCAAGGTGGATCCACAAGTTCACATACCCACTCATGATCAAGCTAGGAGGGCCCACGTGCTAGAGCAGTGATCATTTCTTCTTTGTTAGTTTTGATGGTTTATTGTTCATTGCTTCTTTGATTAATTCCTAGGTTTTACTTTGGTGGAACCCAGTGTTTCAGTTTTGTTACAAGTTAAGTTTACATAGGTATGATCTTTGCTTTTTTTTTTTTTTAGAGAACTAGAGGGGATTTTATTGATTATTAAAGGAGGTAGGGTACAGAGTTCAAAGCAAAAGGCTTAAGAAACAAAGAACATGGAGCTCAGGCTACAATCAGTTGAAGACTTTGAATCCATTGATCAAACGTTGTTGAAAGGATTGCTTTAACCCTTAATGAAATCAACTTTGCTTCCTTTAAGAAGAAGTCTTTGCATTCTTGAATTGTGACTTGATTGTTATTGAAAAGGGAAATGCTCCAATACTCTTTTTCTAGAAAATGGCACACATCTCAAAGCAACCTACATATATTTATTAATCATTTTCGTAATTAATTCTAACCTGGGCTCGGCCATCCATGCTGCCCTTGTGCCCAACCCTGAAACCCAAAAGTGAGTCGCGATCCTCTGATCTCGCCTAGTACGATGCACTTCCTGTGGCGCCAATTTTTCCTTCGTGCCGCCGCCGCCGCCGCCGCCGCATTTGCTCATCGCCTGGCCACCTGTAACGATCCTTGGTCGTGAGCGGGTCGCCAGCGACGTGACCAACTCATGGGGTACGAAATCACGAGGACGCCGACAGGGCAAACCCCACTGTGTTGGCGATAGTTGTATTAGTTTGATGATTGTTGCCGTATACGGCACACTGCCAAGCACTTAAGTGCAGTTAAATGAAAATGTAAATAACGAAACACGTCTTCTCAGCGCCAATACGTTCTTCTTCATGCCTTCACCTCATCTCCAGTGTTAGCCGGCGTGACAACACCACATCCCTACGCCTCGTTCTCCATCTCGTTCTCCACCTGCCCCCGCTGCTGCCACTAGCATCTATGCTCGCCCCCTTTGCCTAGATTGTCGAGAAATCAGGTCAGGGCCGGCCATGACTACTGGATTCTATTGTAAATTGTAGTACTCAACCCCAAGTTTGATCACTTGTCTTATTTAAAAAATTTGTGCAAACATAGTCAAATTTAAGTCATTCTTAAGAACATTTGGTTAATAAAGCATGCCACAACAAAAGTCATGATATTTTGAATAAATTTTTGAATAAGACAAATGGTCAAACTTAGGTTTGAAAAAGTCAAACGAACTGCAATTTGGAACGGATTTAGTAGTAAAGCTAACTAATCGATTCGATGCACCAAGCAAGCTCCAGCTGGCAAATTAACGTTCCAGAATTGCAGCCATTGTGATCTAATATAAACAATGAATCCAATACTGGGAATTCATGCTTATTTAAATATTGTCCATGACTACAAGAATACAGTATATAGAAACCTAGGTAAACAATTGTTTCTTGCTATGCTGGAACGCCATTCAATTTCAGGAACCCAAGTACATTGGTATACTCCTAGTACAACCGTACCGCTCCGCCGTGTAAGCCGGCGATTCTTGTCTGTGTGCTTTCGTGCGCTGCGACCAATTGTTTTGGCTAAAGTGGACGACGTGTGAAACTCTATTTTCCATTAATGCAATATGTGTCAACGGGCACACTTTCGGGAAAAAGAAAGTACATTGGTATACTCAAATTGCATGGTGGCTCAGAGCAGTGAGGTTTATTGTACTTAGTCTTGTTTATCTGCAGATCTGCTAAGGACAATGCAGCCCAATTTTAACGTACCATCTGTAGTGATAGGTCATACCTGTGCATTGCTAAATTCCTCCTCTGTGTGTGAGAAAATTCAGAGAACCGAGCTGCTGTCATGGAGTCTGTTTGCCGACCGCCGTTACCACATCCTCGTCGAGCGTCAGCACAGGAAGATGATGCCTCGTCTTGGTTTAAGCCACCGGCACATGGGCGGCGTCACCTTCCTCGCTCGGCCCAGCGCCGCTGTCCGGGCCAGGCCTGATCTGCTCGAGCTGCCGCAGCACCTCGCGTGCCTCGGGCCTGACCGCGAGCCTGACCTGGCGCACCTTTTCTTCAGCTTCGACAGCTCCGGCGCTCGGTAGTCGGTACCCCAGTGCGCCCGCCGCCGCCAGCACGTTCGAGTTCGGCGCCGTCGTCATCAGCCGAGGTCGGAGATGTTAGGGCTATGCTACTCGTCCAGGAGCACATTGCTGGCTGTCAGGTTGCCGTGCACGTGCAGGTATGCCAGGCCACACGCCCTTGGCGATGGTCATCCGCGTCATCCAATCCACCTGTGTGTTTCGAGCGCAAGCTGAACAGACTATTTTTAGCAGACATCAAAGTTCAGTTTCAGTGTCAATTGTCAAAGTGCACATTAGTTTTCATAAATGAAAGAAATGTAAAGTTGAGAAAAAATAATAGGAAGTTGAATGATGGCTAGTAGTTGTTCTATTTTCAGACAAGAATGTCTAGTTCATCAGTTGTTAGGATCTGTTGTGAGGCCCCATTGTTAGAAAACGTGGTTTCAGCATGATTCAGAGTTTCATTTCACTGTTATTGTTGGAGTGTAGAGTTCGATACTGAATGCTGAAAATCTTCTAGCAGGGGACAAAAATTGTCTACCTATTCAAGTAACAAAGCAGAGTTTGATACTGAATACTGAATGTGGAGACGATGAATTTTAGCTCTTTACTTGAACAAAAAAATGATAAAGGGAACATTCTTAGTTTGATACTTAATACTGAATGCGTTTTTTTTTTTTTTTCACGAAACCTAGTAGCACTAGCAGTCCGTGCATACTACTGAACTTTCTGCCTGAACCTCTGACTGACAGGATTTTTAGGCTGTTAAGGTCTAAACTCACTTGATTCTTTTGGCTTAATCAAAAGCAACAGCAATGCTACCATAATCACATTTGTATCAGTCTTCCAATGACTGAATCTGTAGATGTTCAGACCAAGCATTTGCTGAAACATACTAGCAGACAGCAGCTACCAAGCTCTACTGATTACATACAAATTCCCTAATCCTTAGCTAAATCTCCTGTCAATTGACAGTGTCCCAAGCATCTCTCATACGAATTGCTTAACATTAGCCGAAAGAGTTAGCTGTGAACTACGATTTGTGAACCATACTGTTTATCATAATTCAGAAATGAATAATACTGAACAATGAACAAAGTATCAGAGCAGAAATTTGACCGTGCAAGAACGAGTGGAGGCTGGCGTTGGGCATGTACGAGTAGCTTCTCCCCCTTGGGTCCGAGGTAGTATGCCCTGAGCGCCAGCACAGCAGGTTGGGGTGGCGGATCCTGCCGGCTCATAAGTGGAATGAGCTATACAAAGATGTGGGCATATCCTTATTTTTGTGTAAGTTGATTGGCCCTGCTTTGGATGCATTCCAGCTGAATATATTTTTTTGATACTTTTATAGCTGAATATTTGATTGTTCATTTGCCTTTGCCTGTGCTGCAAATGTCGATTTGCTTCTTGGCATGATGGTACTGATCTGCCAACTCCATCAAATTGATCTCGAATGACACCATGCTGACATTAACAAGCTGAAGTTTTAGCTACGACCCTTATTTGATTTTTGTTGCTTCTTTACATGTGCTTCTTAATGACCTCCAACAATTTACCGAAGGTTCCTGAAGACGGCCATTGGGCGTTGCACCCGTGAAAAGTCCTAATGACTAGAGAGGGGGGTTGTTTGAATAGCCTATTAAAATCTCCTTGAAGCAACAATTGAGCAACCGGTTAGTAAATAAAACGGTGAAGCTAAATAAGCGGTGCTACAAGTGTATCTAAGCAAGCACCATATGCAATCAACACTATGAATATCATTATAGTTAATGTACTTCTCATCAGATGGAATGTCTATATATGATTGTGGATTTTTTTATGTTTGCAAATTGTGTTGTTGGCCCTAATAAAAAGCTATCTGGGTTGTGGCCCAAGTAAATTTTGGTTAGGCCCCAAACAGCATTGACCGTCCCGTAGGTGGTCTTCCCCATGATCTCCGCGGTGGGTAGTTCGCCAAACAAAAATAGATTTATTTTGTTTTGATCTAGAAAAAACAACCAAAATATTAAATAAAAAAAGGAAGATCAAAAGAGACATGTTTGGGTTTTCAATTTGGGTATTCATTTTTTTTTTTTGTCGATCTTGAAATCGCTATTTTTTTAAAAAAAATAGCAATATTTTTTGAGACTCAAGAAATATGTTTTTAAAAATCAATCTGAAGAAAACAATTTTTTTAAAAGAATATGCAAACAACAGATTCAAGAATTATATATAAAATAAAGAACATGCATTAATGTTATGTGAAATTTTGTATTTTTTGCCACCTCCAAAATTCATAAAAAATGGCGAAAATATGAACCCAGGACATGCTAGCACTTTTCAAATGAAACATTATACTCCGGCTATTAGTATGTCGTACCTGCTTCTCATTTATCGTACCTACTCAGCGATGAATTATGTTTCTAAGTACATTATTACATTTAAGAGAACACGTAGAATTGAATTCGTTAGCTTCTTTCCTCCCACAGAAGTGTCCCACGCGCGTTCCTAGCAGCCAAGGCCAAACCCTAGAGTGCTCCCACCGCCAGCCCCCTCGGCCCCCCCTCCCTCCCTCCCTCCGGTGATCTCGCCCGGTGGTGAGAGGGAGAGGGGCCGCCTGCCCTGGGACATATCTCGCTTGTGTTTCAGTGTTTTCGTGGTGCTCCTCTCGGTGGTCGTCGCAGCGGCTCGTCGTCGTTGTGTCGATGTCGGTCGAGTGCCGCTTGAATAAGTTAATTGTAGGTTTTCTTTCTCAGCTATTTGAGGAGGGATTGGATCTGTTTTTCTCCAGTGGGATCGTCTTTCCGGTCGTTGGTGTTACCACTAGCAATGGTGGACTTCTTTTTCCGGTCGCCGTTGGTGGTGGCTAACGGCGGCGGCGGATGGTACATGTGGTTCAAACGTCGATGTGCTTTTGGTGCCTTTTACTCTCTTCAATGGTCGAGCATGCAACGCTTTTGCGGCCTCCACATCTGTGAAGTCTTGTGTTGGTGAGAACCAAGTTCAGATCTGGTGTTCTTCCATGGCGATGGAGTTTCTTGAAGCAGTGGACGGCGCTGGTTGAAAGGAAGAGGAAGGGTAGAGACCTAGTGGCCTACTTTAATGTAATCTTACTTTATATTGAGGTCTTGATTGTAAAAGGATTATATCTTAATGAAATTTGATCCCTTTCTAAAAAAAAGAACACGTAGAATTGGATCTTGAGGAAAATTGGGAGAGGCTGATTTGCACGGCCTGGATAAGAATGAAATTAAGTGTCTACTGATAGTACGAACCTGCCCACCACATTAACTACTTTTGCTTTGAGAATCACAAAGTTTTTTAGTTAGAGTACTGGAGCAGAATTCTTTTAAAAAAATATATACTACTTCACAGTTATAACCACCCAATCTAATTAAATGAACGGGTCAGAGTTATTTGAGAGCATCACAGCAAAGCCCGATAGTGAATCATAATTCATAACAAATTGTACATTGTCAAGAAGATCATCTTGGCATATGAGAAGAAGATAACATTTCAGGCTCCATACTGCATTGTGTGCTTACTTCGGATGACTGTAAACTGGGAATTGGTCTGGACTCACGTAGATGTTTCTCTTCTTGTTCAATATTTTCCCGTACATGTTCATCTTTTCTTGTGGCAGTCTGGTCTATGGTGAATGAGCTTCTTAGCCCATGTAAAACGGAAGCCACCACCACCATGGAAGGCCGTTCTTCTCCCTTCACGCTTAAACACCTTACTGAAAGTTCTGCAATGGCATAACATTGGTCTTCGCCTGCTTCAGACAAAATGTGTGGCTCTATCTCCTGAAGTAGCCGCCCTTCATTAAATAGAACCACCAGATGCATAGCCAAGTTACATGATTCTTCCGGCCTTGCTGCAGAAATAGGTTTCTGCCTAGTCAACAGTTCTGCAAGAACAACTCCGAAACTGTAAACGTCACTCTTCTCAGTGAGCTGGCTGGTTTGGAAATATTCGGGATCAAGGTACCCAATAGTCCCCTGAATAAGAGTAGTTATATGAGTTTGGTCAAATGGGACTGATCTTGATGCACCAAAGTCTGCTACTTTAGCCACGAAGTTCTCATCCAGCAGAATGTTGCTTGATTTGATGTCTCTATGTATGATTGGTATAGAAGACGTTGAGTGAAGATAGGCAAGTGCATCTGCAGTTTCTGCAGCTATCCTTAAGCAGTCTTCCCATGTTAGAGGGCGAGTTGCATTTCTGTTGTGGATGTGTTGGAAGAGTGTTCCATTAGGTATGAACTCATAAACCAACAATGGTACTTGTGTCTCTAGACAGCATCCCAAAAGCTTGACAACATTTGGGTGATCAATGTGTGATAAGATGGCAATCTCATTGACAAATTGCTCCACTTGGCTCTCATCGAACACCTTGGACTTCTTTATGGCGACTATAGTTTGATCTGGAAGAATGCCCTTGTACACTGTGCCATGTCCACCTCGTCCAAGGATTCGACTGTCGTTGTAGTTGTCAGTAGCTGCCTTGAGCTCTTCTGCACTAAATATCTTTGCTGATTGGTCCTCTCCTTGACACGTGATTGTTGAAAATCTCTGCTGCAGTAGTAAGCCACCATTCTTCCTGAACAGTTCTGCTCTCTTTCTTCCTAGCTCTCTTTTCTTAAATGCCCAGCAGTAGCACGACGCAGCGATGGTCACTGTAATTACAAGTGCAAGACCTACACCTGCAGATATTTGAGAAGGCTTGTAGTGTAAGTCTTCTGTCCAAATGGCTCTCATCTGGGGGTAACACTACTGAGACCAATACAAATATAGGACTGAACGACTGATGGCTGTTGAATTGATTATTTTGCTACAGATTGTATATGGTACCACTCTACCAGATTACTTGTGTTTTGACTGGACCCATGCATGTAGCAACATTGAGATAATCCTTAGGACTAATGTAAACTGTAACCTCTCTTTATCATTACCAATGGTAAGTTCAATCTTTTTTAAGTGAATGTAACCTCTCTTTATCATTACCAATGGTATGTTCAGTCTTTTTTAAGTGAATGACGTGACGTGTTTAATCTACTTTACCTTCCTTTTTTTATACATAAACCATAATGCTAGCTTATACTCCTACTATGACTTATCAAGAAGTTTATTCATTAATATGCATTGATGTAACGTGGTATGCATATGCTGTGTATTGAGGAAGTTAGTACCCAAAATTGTGTCTAGAGGAAAGTGCTTTTGACAGCCACTACCCTTTTTCCGGCCATCACCACTCATCCCTTCAGGGCAGGGGCACGAAACAACTCCATCCGAATAACTGCAGTATTTAATGTATGTACAAGGGTTCTTTTCTGGGTGATCACAGATGCTGGTACCTGATAAATAGCCAAGGATCAGAAACAACCTCTCTTTAAAGAGATTTACCACAAATAGAAAAGGGCATCGCACTAAAGACCCTGTCTGGCTGCAGTCTAATCCACTTCAATCGACATATCCATATGAACTGGAACGAAATTAAAACAGTTTTCTATTCCAATACACCCTAGCTAATACATGTGGATTAGAGTGAACTGAAGTGCAGCCAAACAAATCTTAATGGATAATAAAGTCATGCGTGATGAACTAATGGATTAGTACACTCCAACGAACAATTTGTATGGTACCCGTACCTTCAGGTTGCTGCGTAGGAGAATCTGCACCACAAAATAATGTTCATCGTCAGATTTTTTTTTTCTTCAGTACCTCTAAATGTAATCAAGAAATATATAGGCATATATCTACATTAGTTCAGGATTCAAGTATTTCTTCCATGAGAGAGACAATTGTTGAATGCAAATGACCGGTAGTTTAGTTCAGACAAAAAGTGTCTGTGGCCTTCCTTAGTTTTTTATAGGCCTTTTGAGTAAACAATAGTTATTAGACACAAATATTAATATTCTCTTGAGGTTAGTACCTTTGGCCCTCCTACATTTCCTTTGAAGTTATATCGATGATTTTGAGTGCCTTAATGAACTTTTTTTTTGCTATCATGGTAACTAAGAGCGCAATCTAAGGTCTAAAATTATTATTTTTAATAAAATATTAAAGTAGAGTTTTCATAAAAGGTACTATAAGCAATTATTGATTAATTGAATGATAAAAAGTGTACTAACTAATTAGGTTAAAATGAAAATCAATGACATCATGACTCATTAGATTGAGTTGTGCAAAGAGCTATTGTAAGCTAAAACTTTAACTAAATAAATGTATATTGAAAACATGAAGGTGCCGTGTAGAAAAAAAAAAGAACATATAGATATGGATGCAAAAAGTACAAAGTACTTGATAAGTTTACCACGGTCAGGATTATATATCTCCTAATATTCTAACTTGTGCAATAGCATGGGTTGATAGATTAGTACGCTAAGGGCACTTGTTTACAATTCTTGAAACTGATAGAGTCTTGCATTAGGAGTGCTCTAATTGACAAAATTTCGAAAGGTAGGGCATTATTACCAATACCAGGTGTCCCAAGAGTGGTGCTGCAGCCTGTTCCTGTCCTGTAACCGTCACCAATATTGTTCTCGGGGCAAGAGCAGGTATAGCCTCCCAAAGTATTGTTGCAATAGGGGATCTGATAGGTGCAGTTGTTACTGTTGTAATTCCGGCATTCGTTGATATCTTGACAAACAGAGCAACACTCCGTGTCAGAAAGCAAGGTGAAACTATTTGTATCCATAACAGACTACAAAATTGTAATCCTATGTTACAAATGAAAATACTACTATGAACCAGCTTGGAAGAATAATACTAAATCTGTTTTAAATTATAGTTCGATTGATTTTTTTACTACAAATTTGACCACCCGTCTTACTTAAAAGTTTGTATAAAATATAACTACTTTTGTTGTGGTTTTACATATTAACAAAATTTCTTCAAAAATAGCTTAAATTTAGCCATATTTGTATATTTTTTTTTAAATAAGACGAGTAGTCAAACTTAGACACAATTTTGCCATATGACCACGTACCAAACACCATTCTGGGCTCAAACTAATTGGTTGGTGTTGGAGGCGTGAACAGCCATTCCAATCATCTGTTTTGAATTCTCTTCAACATGAACATGAGGTGCTTTCTTCCTTCACAATAAAACCACTTAGTTTACACAGTTTCGTTTTCTATGTATTTTCTACCCTCAACTAAATATCCTAGAGTGCAGGTACCTGAAAACTTAGAATCAAACGCACCAACTGAATGAAACAAATTAAGGAAGAAGAAGCTCCAAAACCATATAATTAATATCCAATAAATGAGTATCATTGTCTGATTGGATGCAAAATTTTAGGCACCTGAAATATAGAAAGTCCCTTAGTTTTTCAAATGCATATCTGCCTTTCTTTTATATGTATTCAATTCATGGCTTTTGCCGATCCTGCGTTCAGGAAGCAGAGCGAGTAAAAAATTCAAAAAAAAAGATATATAGATGTTTTATGTTTTTCCTACTTTTTTTTTTTTTTTTTTTTGAGATATAAGAAACTCCTTGCGACCGTTTTGGACGGATGAAGAAGAAAGCTTAATTTACCTTGGCATCCGTCACTGACGTACGGATTCCCTTCGTACCCGTCAGGGCATTTGCAGACGTAGCCCACTCCGCTGGGCGCGTCGACGCAGGTGCCGAACTTGCACAGTGGCTCGAAGGTGTAGGAGTAGCTCCGTGCTTGGACGCAGGTGGTGTTCCCAAAAGCCCAATCCAAAATCATCCTGCGCTCCACTTGCGGCGACAAGGCCTGTTTTAGCGGCCGTACCTCGTCGCCACTGAAATTGAAGACTGCCTCGTCTTTGTCCAGGAAGAACGCCGCGCTGCAGGTTTCGTCCTCCTCTCCGGTGCCGTTCGCCGTGGTCCTTTCGAACGACAGGATGAACGACTTGGCGCCCTTCACCTGATCCATGGAGGCCTCGCAGCAAGCTTCCCCATTGCAAGAGCCGCTGATGTTCGGGGTGGTGCACATGGTGGCGCAGCTGACCAGGTAGCTGTCCTCACCGGGCATACTGAAGAAGTTAGCCATGAGCGTGCGGTTGCAGCCCAAGTTGACCAGCTTGTTACTCTTGGAGAAAGTGAACGGCGTCCCGTCCAACTCCAAGCTCCAATCCAAGCTCTTTGCCCCGGGCCTCGGCTTGCCCTTGCCGTCGTAGCACACCTGCGTGATGGGCTCCGCGAAGATGACCACGTAGCTGCCCGGCACCGACACGGAATCGATTCTGTACCCATGCTCGCCGATGGTCAGAATGGCCTCCCTGTTTGGCCCGCATGTCACCCCGAAGCTGTCGTCCAGAGACGACGCGCCTCTAGCTCTAGACCTTACGCCGAAGGGCTCCGGGACGTTGTCGCACGTCGTCGCCCTCGGACCCGGTGGCCGGAATGGTGGCCGCAGCGCCAGATCCTGCGAGTGCGCGGCACGAGGCAGGGTAGCAACGAGAGCGAGAGCCAGGGCGAGTGGTCGTGCAACCGCATCAGCGGCTGATCGGCGGTTTCTTCCACGCGGCATGCCGGCGACGGCGAGCGAGAGGGCATGCAGGGAACTGCTAGGGGATCATTGCCAGTGTGGACTCTGGACGTGTATTGTTGTGTGATTTTTGTGGATTTAATTCTTTCAGTCTTTCCTGTACGATGCTCCGCACTTAGCAGCACCAGGAGGTAATGGGCAGCAGTATCAATCAAATAATTCCAGATTCCAACCAAGGTGAGTGGAAGACTTGGCAGTTGGCACCATTCGAGTCCACGCACCACGACGTTCGAAGCATTCTTTCCCATGGAAAAAGCCCGCATAAAGGCAATGATAGGCAACACCATGAGTAGTCTGGGACTAGCTTGTGGATGACAATCATTGGTACTGGTGTTTCCCAACCGCCCGATAGAAGGACTAGCTACTCTTAGATAACAAAGCTTTTCTGTTTTCTTTTTCTGTTTCAGCTTATTCTCTCCTACGATATACTTTTTAAGTCATTCTAACTTCCTAAATGAATAGCTTAGACCATGTCCAAAAGACTCAAAGAGATTTAGCCAAATTTACTGCTTTAGTTACTCTCTAAATAGATTTGATAACAAAATACCAGAGTACTCCATGAAAGTATGTAAAAGATAGCTAATGAGGTAGGCTCTCCAAAAATAGAGAGCGGAGACGGAGGAATTAAGAGCTAGCCAATATGGAGACTCATGTAGAGAGTCTCTTGGAGGCTGTATTTTCTTGATCATAGCTAAATTTAGCTTTACAAAACTATTTAGTTAGTCTCTTGGGCATAGTCTTATATTGCATACTCTCTCTATCCCTGAGTAAATCAAATCCTAGTCAAACTTTTTTTAAGATCGGCCAAATTTATAGAAAAGAATGACAATTTCTGACACCAAATTAGTATCATGAGATATAGTGCTTAATTAATGTTATAGATATTTGTATATTTTCTATAAATTTGGTCATACATAAGAAAATGACTTAAGACAACTTTAGGAGATTCAAAGACAGAGGAAGTACACAGATGTTTCCTCTATCCCCCCTTTAAATTTTGTTCTCATACAGTGAGAAGTAAAAAAAACTCAACATTAAGCACATGCATAAAAAGATAATGCTAATATTTATGGTGTATCATTAGATTAATTACTGAATATATTTTTATAACACATTTATTTAGAGATACAAATGTTACTATATTTTTTTATATAAATGTCACTACTACATGGTGGGCCCGTGCTCCTCTCTCACTCCCTTGTCGGTGCGGCATGGGGCGCACGGGCGGATCCGGATCCGGCGGCGAGGAGCACGGTGGTGCTCGCCAGATCCGATCCGTCGTGCCGTGGCCGGATCTGGCGATCGCGACGGCGGCGCGAGGCGGCGGAGTGGCGGCGACTCGAGGATCTCGGCCCCAGCGGCATCCCTACCTTGGAACCCTAACCCTAACGGGCCTAGATCTCGGCGGCGGCCCAGATCTCGGCCCATTAGGGTTTGGGTTTTTCTTTTTAATTGTTTTTTTTATTAACCGTGATCTTTGCTCGGTGGCGGTTCTAAAATCCGTCACGGAAAATAAAAAAATATAGTCACGGTTGTTCTTTAATGTAGTAGTGTGTAGTCAAATTTAAGAAAGTTTGTTTGAACAAAAGAGGATAGAGGAAGTACATAGCAAATATTAATATATCTAAAAACCAAATTGACTTGCATAAAGACACAGTTTATTACAAAAGAAAAACACAACGGCTCACAAGAAAATATGGAGCAAAAACATAAAAAAAAACTCTGAGGTACCAAAGGAAAATAACAAACTAAAGAAAAGAAAAAAAAATGAATCGCAACTCGAGTAATTCTTCTAGCACACCTTGTTCGATCCGTAATCTATTACACATATATAAGGAACCCCACTGAAAAGTTCTCTCGATATGCAAGCATGCCACCTCAGCAGCTCTACTAAGGTCCCACCATTCACTAAGCTCTAAAATTTTTTTGAAAAGAGTTTATTAACTCGGCTTTTTAGAAAGCCAGAACGTTTGACAAGCATCTGCTGGGGTTACCAGCTTACAGACACTAAGCTCTAAAATAGAGTCGTCCATAGCAAGGCATGCATGGATCTCCTCCTGCTTTGTGCCATGCATGGTGGATATTAGTTTGTACGGTGGATATCAATGCACACCTTTCACTCCCATAGTCATTTCTTGCATGCACTATCTTCTACAGTATTTAGAGGGCCTTGTGCGTCTCTTTGTTTTGCTTCACGCATAAATCATCTCATGCCACAGATCGAAGGAACCCGGATATAGTTCGCATCTACCCTGCCCTCTCCTGCTACAACAGCAAGCTTTCAACCCTGCCGGATAAACACGGCCCCATCTCCTCCAATAGCGGCGAGCTGCGTGACGAGCTATCCACCCCGGCGGCCCGGCCGGCCCCCATGGGGCTTCGTCTCCTGGTGGCAGCGTGCTGCAATAGGGTATGAAGCAAAGCCTGCGGCCTCACACGACGCACACCCGCTGCCTGCTACATATATCTCCACCTCAGCTGCGTCAACGCACCAAGATACGTCATGTGTGCGGAAGCGAAATGAGAGGATATGCACTGAGGAGAGAGAAGCAATAATGAGTCACTAGAAAAAGAAATGGTTGCCTACTGCCTCATACTAGAGTTTACACGTACTATTGTTTCCTATATGGTTCTTCTATATATTGTTCTTTATTTTTTAAATGATTTGATGTTTAGGAGATCAAAATTATTTCTACAATCGAATTTACACGTACTATTGTTTCCTATATGTTCTTTTATGGCCACTCACCCGCGTCCAGATGAAATTCATGTGTTTCCCAAAAGATTCATAGCGGCAAACTCCCCCATTCTGTGTAAAGGGAATATATCTATGGCATCTTTGATGTCGGATTGGCTTCCGCAGCAGCACACACGGGTATTCACCTAGTATAACATTAGCCACACCAACAATAACACATGTCCATAATAAATGCTAGCTACAATACAAGAGTAAATACAAAAATTGACTGAGGACTGGTTCATCTCAAAATAGGTGGGTTTTTACAACAAAACAACTTTTCATTGATAATTAACAGCAAGATACTGTTAGAACCATTACATCATTAATGGTTACAAAGCAGAGTGCGTCCAACAGCGGGCACCCTTGAGCATGAGTCGGATTGGTACATAATCCGGAGAACTCCATTTGGTTTTCCTGCAAAGCTAAAAAAACTTTGTCTAGCTAAGGAGTCTGCTAACTGATTGTTCTCCCTCTATATCCTGTGCACCTTTGAGTCTATACCTATGATGAGAGAGTGCACCATTTGGGTATAAGGTTTTATCCGCCCATCCGGAGGATTGGAGTGGTCTTCTGCAATGATGTAGTCAACTAAGAGCTTGTTGTCAACAAGAAGATTTGCACCTGCAATATTCATAGTATTAAGGATGGAGACCGCTAATGCAAGACCTGCAGACTCCGCCATGATGACCGAGGAGGCCTTCTGCATTGCTGCCTTAATGAAAATGCCAAGTCCTGCTTGCCTTGGGCCGAGTGCATTGATGTCCGGGAAGTAGAGGCATCCGAATAGCATCTGACACCCTGCAAGGAAGATGGGAGTGCAAGAAGATACCTGCCCTGTCGCTGGGCCATGGTGCAAGAGCCTCTGTGGGACGGAGCAGGTTGCTGATGTTGGTCTCTTTGTGGAGGTCTAGGAGTACCTACATGCAGAGAATCACCTCCAGGGTTTGACCTTCTATATTTGTTGTAACGTTAAGAAAGGTAAAATACTTAGCTACATGTACGTAAGACAAATCACAATGCTCATGGTCCTAGGTTCGGTGGATCAAGCTACAACATGAGTGGTGCTGCACCAATGAAGATTTTAAAGCTTCAAATTGGATTAGAGATAACAAAGAAGAGTTGAAAAAAAAGATGGGAGTGAGGGATGACCGTGAAAGCGAGAAGAGTGTCAAAAAGAGACGTTTCTCTTTTCCAACGACTCAACAACTATAATGAATCAAAGAAAATCATGAATGAGCTAAGAAAGTCGAAGAGAAATATCTCTCTTTCCCAACCACTCAAAATTAGAACAAAACAGGAACATCACAAATAGGGAATTAAGAGGGAAAACAAGTGGCACTACTGTGAACAACATCACAGGAATTTAGGATATATCATCATCACCATCACAGGAGCGGTACACCGTTTTGGGGAACAACCATTGGGCATCAAGAGGGAACAATAAAACTTAGGCGAGGCCGAGGTAACAGACTAACAAGTCTCCCTTCTAAATCTAAGCCCACTCCTAATAACTAACCATATAGGTGGGCCCTATATTAGTGGTCTTTAGTTGTTCCAGTTGATACACAATGTTCAGCCTGG
The DNA here is from genome assembly GCA_015847255.1 of Hyparrhenia diplandra. Lineage (NCBI taxonomy): Eukaryota > Viridiplantae > Streptophyta > Magnoliopsida > Poales > Poaceae > Hyparrhenia > Hyparrhenia diplandra. The sequence goes on from JADLZK010001095.1 coordinate 25,023, forward strand.
TTGGGAGGGCCATAAGCAAATAAAATAAACCTACAGAGGACAACAAGCGGTCCTGTGTCCGGCGGCAGCATGCTGAAGGAGCCATGGCCTTGGAAGGTGACGGCAGGTGAGAGAGAGAGAGTTTAGTATTTCTTTATTCTTATGGGCAGACCATAAGCATATGGATAGTTGTAAACATGGACTGCCCTAAGGATTGCTTGCACAATGTATATGGACTACTTTTTAAGCTTATAGACCACTTTACTGCAACATTGTGGTTGCTCTTAGCTCCTAATAACCTGCATAACAACATCCCATCATGCTGCCCTCACTGCTTGTCAGTGTGACTTGGTGTTGGGACTTGGCATTTGCCTATGGGCCAAGTCCACTAGAAGAGGCCCAAGTAGAGCTAGTAAGAGCAAATTGTAGAACCAACCCTCTCCAGAGAATCGCATGTAAATCTCCATTCCTTATATATATATAGAGTGCTATGGGCATGGAGGGAGAGAGACTTCCCTCACTTGCACACATCAAAACCATAATTGTCACTCCTCTTTCTCCTCGCCCTGTTGAGAACAGATGTTCAACACTTAGCAATTTATAAGTTATTTCGTGGCCCAAGTCTTCTGTATTTATTCCAATTTTACTTTATGTTTGCAAATATAAACTGACAACACTGTATGGATATAATGTATGCAAATAAAGAACATGAGTGGTGCTGCACCAATAAAGATTTTATAGCTTCAAATTGGATTAGAGATAACAAAGCAAGAGTTGGGAAAAAAAGATGGGAGTGAGGGATGACCGTGAAAGCGAGAAGAGTGTCAAAAAGAGATGTTTCTCTTTTCCAACGACTCAACAACTATAATGAATCAAAGAAAATCACGAATGAGCTAAGAAAGTCGAAGAGTGGATTAAGAGAGTCATATATAAGTCTCTAGATTTCTTTGTTGACTTTTTGATACGGTATGGAGAGAAGCATGTGAGAAAGAAGAGGATATGCCACGTAAGGCGGAAAGTCAAATGTGTGGAGAAGGCCCGCGTCGCGCAGGACGAGAGGCTTGTTCCTCCACGCATCATCCCAAGGGGGAGTCGCGACCGGTGGGCGAAGAGATCAGGGTAGGGGTTGAAGTACTTCGTCGACAGGAAGTAGTGGCGGCGGGGATCGCGCCCGGAGGGGGCCACGCGCTCCACCTCCACGGCCGGCAGATGGAGCTCCACGATGTGCTCCGCGTCGTCGTCCTTTGGGAGCGAATCCGTCACTTTCTTGGCGACGGCGTCAACCATGCCCCGCGGGTGATTCTTGGGCGATAGCTGTAGGGTCGAGACGGGGACTAGAGTGGGGGTGAATAGTCCTTTCTAAAACTAATTGCGCCGGCTAAACAAATACAATGCGGAATTGAAACTATTCGTTTAGCCAAGACTTCACCCCTCTAGCTATGACTCTAAATCACCTCACAAAAGATCCTACACAAAGCAAATGAGGTGATAAGCCTAGCTTGAGCTCCTAACCGTTTCTATTGCAAGGTCACACAAACCTATGCACTAGTACTTCAAACAAGGGTGAGCTCCTACACAATTCTAATGAGCAAAAGCACAAAGCCAATCCTAAGCTCACTAGATGCACTAAGGACAAGGCGACACACGCCTAACCCAAAGGCTCAAATTACTTAGCTACACAAACTAAGCAAAGCAACTAACAAGCTACACAAGCTAGTAATTGTAAGAGCTACTCCACAAGCACAAGCACAAGGTATATATGAATGTAAATACAAAGCTTGTGATTTGGAGAATGCAAACCACCGAGAAGAGTAGACAAGTTGACACCGGTGATTTTTTACCGAGGTATCGGGAAGCTTGCCAACTTCCCCCTACTCCTCGTTGTGTCGACCAACACCTTGGGTGGTTCCTTTGGTGTTTCACCTAGATGGTTCTTCGGTGTGATTCTCCGATCACTTGCCCCTCAAGGCACGCCCCGCAAGGCACCGCAAGACACCACTCTCAAGTGAGCCTCTCAAGGCACCGCAAGACACCACACGCACAAGGGAAGTACTCACCGACACACTCTAGTAGTGTCGCTCTTCGCGATCCCCGCGAGGTGAGCACGGACCTCTCACAAATCCTCCTTCGGAGCACCGCACAATCTTCCTTGCGTGCTTCACGAAGTCTCTTGCCACCAAGCCGTCTAGGAGGTGGCAACCTCCAAGAGAAACAAGCACACCGGCTTGCAACACGATCACCTAGTGCCACGAATGCGATCTCTCAACGTGAATGCACTAGAATCACTCCTCACTTTGATTTGGATGAACTCTATCAATCACAAGTGAGTGGGAGGGCTCTCAAGCACTCTCAAGCATGGACACAAAGTCCCCAAGGTGCTAAGCACCAGCCATGGCCGGCCACCCCATCTATTTATAGGCCCAAGCCAAAATAGAGCCGTTGGGGTCCAATCCACAGCTTCTGCGCGCTGACCGGACGCGCCGACCGGACTCGCCAGTGAGTCCGGTCGATGGGTCCGGTCGAGGGTCCGGTCACAACAGACAACCGAGCTAGCACGCTTCTGACTGCGTCCGGTCAGGATGTGACGCTTCCGGTCACTGCATCCGGTGCATGCGTCCGGTCGGTCCACGAGACCGAACCGAAAAACATGCTCTTTGGAAATCCTGACCGGAACCACTCACCGGAGCATCCGGTCGGAAAAGCCTGCTTCCGGTCGAGGGTCCGGTCACCGGGTCCGGTCGCCCTGAGCTGCGAAAACTCCGTCGCCTTTGTTTCGACATGCTACCCATCCAGTATACCAAACTTGAGCACGAGGAATCGCATGTTTTCACCACCATGATGCATCCGGCGCAATAGAAAATATGCAACTCATTTTCTTGAAAGCGCCGAATCCGGTTCCCAAACACAACTCAACCCAGCATACCACCGCCGCCTTTGCAAATGTGCCAACACCACCAAGTGTACATCACCATGTGCATGTGTGTTAGCATTTTCACAATCATTTCAAAGGATGGGTTAGCTCTTACCACGCCACTCGATCCTAACACATCGCAAAGTTAGATCGCTCAAGTGGCACTAGATGACCGATATGCAAACAAGTTTGCTCCTCTTGATAGTATGGTCATCTATCCTAAATCCGGTCATAAACTTCTCTAAGCTCCAATGACCGGCGAAATGAAATGCCCTATAGATTATACCTTTGCCTTGCGCATTTCCATTTCGCTCCATCTCCAAGTGCCGATGCAACACATGCACCAACACGATCACCAAATGATATGATCCACTTCATATCATCACGTGACACTATTGGTCCATCGATCTTGACCTCACTTGCTCTTCACCGTTGCGTCGGTCCGTCGGCGCCAAGTTTTGCCCAAGCTTCACCGCCTCGCGGTCCATCGCTTCACTGCCTCGACTTGCCCTTCACACTTGCAACCGGTCCATCAAGGCAAGCCTTGTCTTAATCTTCACCACCTTGGTCACATGACTCCATGTCATGTCTCATATGCAATAAAGCTCCTTCATTGCTTCAAGCACATGTGAACTAATCTCCTGTGTATTATCTCAATCACACATTATTAGTACACCTAATGTTGACACTCAATTACCAAAACCACAAGGGACCTTTCAATGGCGCAGCCTCCAGGGTGCGGCGGAGCAGCCTCACCGTGGTGCGCTGCTGTACCGTCGGTATCGGGTAGCGCTCCAGGCAGGCAGGTTCGGGCGGCACTCCGGGCAGTCAGGTTCGGGCGGCGGAGCGCGAGAAATTGGGGGAGAGTCGTTGGGACGGATTTACAAATTGCGATTTGGGGAAGTTGGTAGCGACCCCTTATATTGATTGCAAATTCCTGTTGGTTGTCCAGCTGGGCTGGGCTCGGCTGTCCGTGCATCTTCTACAAGCCCAATAAGTTAGCACAGCGTGAATTGTTTTAGCATTAATTTGACTTACAAAGGGAATTTAATATAATACTAGTTGTATATTTTTATTTCATTTCACTTTTATGATGTCGGGAGGGGGGGCACACCCTTCTAAACTCCTGTTTTGTAAGTTTTCAAAAACCTCAATGGTAGCTGCGTATTTCATTTCAAGCAAAAAAAAATGTAACTAGTTTCCATATGTGTGATGATGCAAGAAACACCGAAACAATTTGACAAATTTTGTCCCTTCTTGCAAGTCCTAAGTGTCCAAGTCAATGAGAACCTTCCTGCCCCCTAGATTTTCAATAGTATCTCTATTTCGCGTGTCTTTAGATCCCTGGCCCGACATTGTAGCTTAACTGAAATGGATTGTAACATTTTTTTGTTTGTTTGTGGTAAATATTATACTATCGGTGGCTAACTAGGCTCAAAAGAATCGCCCCAAGCAATGTAAACCAAAAAACTGTGCAATTAGTATTTTTTTTTCTACTTTTTATACTCCAAGCATGCGTTTTTTGGTACATTTAATGCTTTGATGTGGTGTGAATTTTAGAAATTTTGGAGAAAAGTTGGGGAACTAAACACACCGGATCTACCACCCTCCTGAGACCCGACTCTGTACTCTTTAGATAACAAAAAGCTTTTCTGCCTTCATATTTCTGCTACTCTGTTAATTTCAAATTGTAAGTCATTCTAGTTTCCTAAATGCATACTCCCTCTGTTCCAAATTATAGTTCACTTTGACTTTTCTAGATATATTAATTGTGCTATGCACCTAGTTATACACTATGTCTAGATACATAGTAAAAAAATAGATTAAAAAACCAAAGTGAACTACAATTTAGAACGAAGGGATTAACTTATATTGCGTACTCTCTCTATCCGTGAGTAAATGAAATCCTAGTCAATTTTTTTTAAGATCGGCCAAATTTATAGAAAAGAACGGCAAATTTGTGACACCAAATTAGTACGATGAGATATAGTGCCTATTTAGTCTTATATATATTTTTGTATTCTTTTATATAGATCGGTCAAACAAAAAAAAATGGCTTCAAAACTTAATTTAGGAAATTTATTGACAGAGGAAGTACACATATGCTTCCTCGGTCCCCCTTTAAATGTGGTTCACACAGTGAGAAGTAAAAAAAAAAAAACTCAACTTTAACCACATACACCAAAAGATATTACTAATATTTATGGTGCATCATTAGATTAATTATTGAATATATTTTTATAAATTTAGTCAAATTTGAGAAAGTTTGATCAGAACAAAATATAAATGAAACTTAAAGAAGACAGAGGAAGTACATACAAAATATTATGTATCTAAAAACCAAATTGACTTGCATCGTGACATATATTTTGTTACAAAAGAATAACACACATGTCTCACAAGAAAATATGTAGCTAAAACATCAAAAACTCTAATGTGTTCCGTTGGCTTTCCGTCGATGAAGGAGAGATCGCGCCTAAGCTTGTGTTGGGCACGCTTTAGCTTAATCGGAACTGTGGATGGTTGAGCTGCCTGCCGTGCACTCGAGCAGGTGGGCACAACAGCCACTCTCATCCTGTGTTTCCTGTTGGTAGGAGGGGGTGACGTCAGTCTCTGGAGGATCGGAGTAGGGATGGGATTTCCTCCTCCTCCTCCTCCTCTGCAGTTGTGTGGGTTGCAGCTGTGGAAGGAGCAAGTGTGAGCGGCACATCGACCTCCAGGGAGGGCGGCGGGTGCGGGGACAGTACCGCAAGCGAAGCGACAAGCTCTTCCTACATGGGGTCAACTGAAGGGTCGAGATGGGGACTAGAGGGGGGGTGAATAGTCCCTTTTAAAAACTAATCACACCGGCTAACCGAAACAAATGCGGAATTAAACTTATCGGTCTAGCCAAGACTTCACCCCTCTAAGACTCTAAATCACCTCACAAAGGATCCTACACAAGAAGGGTGAGGTGACAAGCCTAGCTTGAGCTCCTAATCAATTCTAATGCAAGGTCACACAAACCTAAGCACTAGTACTTCAAGCACGGGTGAGCTCCTACACAATTCTAGTAAGCACAAGCACAAAGCCCCTAAGCTCACTAGATGCACAATGGACAAGGCAACACACGCCTAACCCAAAGGCTCAAATTACCTAGCTACACAAGCTAAGCAAAGTAACTAATCAAGCTACACAAGCTAGATAGTCACAACTACTCTACTCAAGCACAAGCACAATATATATATGAATGTAATAACAAAGCTTGTGATGAAGAGATTGCAAACCACCGCGAAGTGTGGACACAAGATGACACCGGTGATTTTTTACCGAGGTCTTGGGAAGCTTGCCAACTTCCCCCTACTCCTCGTTGTGTCGACCAACACTTTAGTGGTTCCACGGTTTGGCGAATCACCCGGTGATGATTCTCAAGCTTAATGGCGGTGCCAAATCCACAAATTGGGAGCTCGATCGAGACACTCACACGGTGTGAGTTCTCTAGCCAATCCCTCGAGGGGGTACGGCGTGAACCCACACACAAGTGTGGTAGCTCAATGACACGCTCCACTAGAGTTGCTCTTCACGATCCCCGCGAGGTGAGCACGAACCTCTCACAATCTCTTCTTGAGCACCGCACAAGCTTCCTTGCGTGCTTCACGAAGTCTCTTGCCACCAAGCCGTCTAGGAGGTGGCAACCTCCAAGAGAAACAAGCACCACCGGCTTGCAACACGATCACCTAGTGCCCGAATGCGATCTCTCAACGCAAGCGCACTAGAACTCGATCTCTCACTCAATCGGATGAGCGATATCAAGCATATGTGAGTGGGAGGGCTCTCAAGCACCACAATACAAGCCACCAAGGCTAGAATGTGCTCGACAACCGACCAAAGCCGGCCACCCCATCTATTTATAGCCACAAGCCAAAATAGAGCCGTTGGGGTGCTTACAGCTATTGGCCGGGCCGGCCCCGGACTCACCCGGCCGAAGTCCGGTCGTGAGTCGATCCGCAGTCCGGTCACAACCGACACGCCGGGCCCCTGGTGGCACCCACCTCCATGCGTCCGGTCGGCGCTTCGGTCGGCTGCAGGAAGCTTCGGTCCAGGTCGGTCCCTGCGTCCGGCGAATCCGACTGCGGGGCTCTACGCGAGACGCACCCACCGGGCGTCGGTCGAAGCTTGCGTGCTCCCGGTCGGTGCGTCCGGTCACCCCGGCGAAAACTTCACGAAACACCGACACCTTCGGCCGACATGCTACCCATCAAGTATGCCAAACTTGAGTACGAGGGATAGCATGTTTTCATCACCAACTTGCATCCGGCGCAATAGAAAATATGCATCTCATTTTTCTCGAAAGCGCGAATCCATGGTCGCAAAGTTAGATCGCTCAAGTGGCACTAGATGACCGATATGCAAACAAGTTTGCCCTCTTGATAGTACGGCCATCTATCCTAAATCCGGTCATAAACTTCTCTAAGCTCCTCATGACCGGTGAAATGAAATGCCCTATAGGTTATACCTTTGCCTTGCGCAATTCCATTTCGCTCCATCTCCAAGTGTCGATGCAACACATGCACCAACACGATCAAGAATGATATGATCCACTTCATATCATCACATGACCTTCTTGGTCCATCGATCTTGACCTCACTTGCTCTTCACCGTTGCGTCGGTCCATCGGCGCCAAGTCCCTCGACTTGCCCTTCACACTTGCAACCGCGGTCCATCAAGCCAAGCCTTGTCTTGATCTTCACCACCTTGGTCACATGACTCCATGTCATGTCTCATGTGCAATAAGCTCCTTCATTGCGTCATCACATGTGAACTAATCTCACGTGTATATTCTCAATCACACATATTAGTTCACCTAATGTTGACACTCAATTACCAAAAACCACAAGGGACCTTTCATCAACCCATATCGGGGGATCCATCTCCATGCCAAGCATCTACATAAGAGGATCTGGCGCAACAGGAAGGTGTGCAACAATGTAACAGAACCTCCTAAATTACAGGGCCCACATGCACTTATCATTGTCATTAAGACCTCTGATCGTTATGCACGAGTTCCCAATAATCTAGAAAGTACTATTAATCTTCCGAACAGGATCTCATTAACAAGTCACTCCAGTATTACAACACGAGGCAAAGAAGATGGTTGGAGTTGATCAAGTGATAACCTAATTCTTTGCATTACCATCCTTGTTTATTTCAATACCATCCTTGATAACTGTTTCATTTCGAAAATGCTTACCGATGCTTAGCCCGCTTACTTAGTTAAGCTTTTTCATCAAAATATTTTATTTGAGAAGATGGTTTGTTTTTCGAAAAAAGAAAGAGATTTAGTGATGAATTTGAGATCGGACGGGCAAGGTTGAAAGCCGGCGGGATACCTAGCTGTGCTTGTCCCGTGTTGGTCGTTTAAGGACCGTCCGTTGTTTGGATTGTTAAGTTCGGGACTTTTTGAACGCAAGTTGCGCTGAGGCCGTTTGGGTCAATGGCAATCAGTCGACGAAACTAACTCGCCACATGCCCCGATAAGCTCGATCTCGGGGTGTGCCAAATCGAAACGGACAACCGCGACCGGGAGTGGAGAGATGGCGGGAGTAGCATGTACCCATCCCCTCTTGGTCAAACTGTCATTAGGACGGGGTAGGGAGGTGGAATCTTGTGCTCTCGGGTGGCGATGGACCCAGTCCGTTTTTTGGACGAACCGAGTGAGGGTTGATATATACAAGCTTAAGTGCTACATATGTCGCGGTGGTTAGGGATCCCAGTGGGTATTAATCGGTTCATGAATCGCCGTTGCTTCTCGGTTATGGAGACCCGTTCTTACGCCCATTCATCGTAGTAAATGATGAAATATATTTTTGAGGAAAGAGAGTGGGAATAAGAAAAGTATGTTTGCTCTAGAATAGGATAACCTAGAGTATATGAGTTATTAATCTAAATAAAAAAAAAAAAATATTGAAAGTAGGGATTCACTTATAGTAAGCTTTTTCAAAAAAGACTCTTTGATTCTTGCTAAAACCTTACCTTGACTCCTAAGACCGGCATTCCCGAGTTTTCTCCCCTTTTCTTGGTCGGGTAAGTCTTGTTGAGTACCCCCGTACTCGGGGTTCTTTGACCCTTGTTGCAGGGAGGTCATGAGCGGGCTTGTTTTGGTCCCTCTTTGCATGACGGTGTACCGGGAGGAAGATGACGAGTAGAGTTGTACCCCGAGGCGGGGTTGTCGGTGTTTTTATGTATAATGTTACTCCAATTATCGGGCTTGTAATAATGATATTTAAGTTTGCGTATTTGAACAAATGGTTTGTAAACTTATGGTTATGTAATCCTTCCGCCGTTTACTCGATGTATTTTGAATAAAGTGTTGTAATTTGGAGTGACTTGTTAATGAGATCTGTTCGGAAGATTAATAGTACTTTCTAGATTATTGGGAACTCGTGCATAACGAAGAGGTCTTAATGACAATGATAAGTGCATGTGGGCCCCTGTAATTTAGGAGGTTACATTACAAACAACAACGTCGTCGGTGTAGCTAGGCGGCGTATCCACGCTGGTGTAGTCTTGCGTCGTCGGTGTCGTCGCCCTCGGGCGGCGTCACCCTCCCCCCCCCGGCCCACTCGCGGACTCGGGAAGGCTGGGAGGCGGGGGGTCAACGGCGAGCCGAGCCGCCACCCCCACTACCGAAGGCCCGTCGTCGGTGCCAAGACAACGGAAGTAGTGGTCGTCAAAAGGCCAACAGGGTCTTCCGTGGCCCCGTGCCGCGCGCCCCTCAAGAGGGCTTCAGCGGCAAGGGGGAGGCGGGCTGGAGGTTTGGGGGCGGAGGTAGAGGCGGGCACCGGCAGGGCGCTAGCTAGGGTTGCGGGGCGTCATGCGGTGTGGGTGTGCTCCATCGCTCTGAATCCTTCTCTAGAGTGTCAAAATGAGACGTTTCTTTTTGTCCAACGACTCAACAACTATAATGAATCAAAGAAAATCACGATTGAGCTAACAAAGTCGAAGAGAAATATCTCGGTTTCCCAGCCATTCAACAATTAGAACAAACCAAGGAAATCACGAATGAGAAATTAATTAAGAGGAGAAACAAATGACACTACCGTGAACGCATAATTAGGATATATCATCATCACAGGAGCGGTACACCGTTTTTGGGGAATAACCATCACGAGGGAACAATACAACTTAGGCGAGGCCGAGGTAACAAACTAACAAGTCGCCCATCCAAACTGTAAATTGTGCCCCGGCCCGCTCGGCCCAACAAGTGACGTCTCCCATCTAAATCTAAACCCACTCCTATAACTAACCACAAGGCAACAAACAAAGCAGCAATATCAGAGGCGGAGAAAGCTTGTCCTTTTCCATTTTTCGATCGCGCCACGGAACAGCCTGAAGGAACTGTGATGGGAGACACGTTCGGCGACGGTGCAGGCACACATCGTCGCAGCTAGCATTTTACCATACTTTATGGCTACAAGCTTATGTGAGGGTTTAAGTGAAAAAAAAAAACTCAGACGTTGGATCCAGATCCTGTGGTCATAATTAAAGTTTGCATAGGTTGTACACGAACCTGGTTTGCAAGGATATGTTGCCTTTTTGTGTAACCTTTTTTGTTTCGTGATTTTGCTCGCTAGACTTTTGATTTTGATCTTTTTGTAAAGAAGCACAGTAGGGGCTTACACGTCTCCTGTTTTGAGTTAAAAAAAAAAACTTACCACCTTATCGCTAATGCAACAACCGCCCCCAAGTGGCCACAATGGGCAACCATAAAAAGCACAACTAGGCAATACAACGCACAAGCTAGACATCGACAACTCCACCGACAGCAACAAATAGCGACTGCGCCGCCTTGATCCCCAAGCCCTGCGCCATCCAGGGACATAGCTAGTGGTGGGGCAAGGGGGCTAGAGCCCCCCCCCGCTACCACCACCGTAAAAGAGTAAGAACCATCAAAGAGCACTCTTACTCTACAAGTTCAGCCCACTACTAACCACCGCTTTGCGAAGAGATGATGCATCCAAGTTTGCTTTGTTGTTTGGAGACAGCTGTCGACAGTCGAAGTGGGGCAAGACCAGGAACATGAACCACCACTTGTGTCGAAGTTGTTTGTGACGAGACGGTTACATTCCCCCCCGGAGGTCAAGAACCCCCGGGTGCGCACGAAGCAGAGTGCTGTTCCACCGATGAGGATCAGCGTGATCCACGCGCGCCTGAGCTCAGCTTAATCGGCGGGCTCGTCCTCTCCCGGCGGCAGATGTTCTTCGTCGCCGGCGCCCTCCAGAACGTGGAAACTTTGCAGGCGGAACTGGCGATGGGGACGCCGGACCAGTGGGGCCGGGTGCTTGATCTGGCCGCCCACCTTCCGACGCTCCAATCTCTTGATCTCACTGTAAGTGTCTTGGATTGGGATTGGTATTGGAATTCAGACTAATCTGCACTGCTCTCGTGTTTTTGGTTGCAGCGGTCCGACTATTTCTGCGACCAGTGGCATAGCTAGGATTTGTACCTATGGTGATCCATTGTCTAAAATTTTGTTAAGCACTATCAATTTAATATGGCGGTAAGCAAATATATGAATTACAGAACATAATTAAAAAGAGTAGAGAGAAAAGGGGAATTGTTTTTTTTGTTGCTGGAATTGTCTATTTTCTTATTGTTGCTTTTTTGTTGCATGCTTTTACAGTGGGGAACTAGCCTCTATTTATAGAAGGAGTCACACTTATCGAATTCACTCTCTAGATATTTGTAGAGGGTACTTCCGATTCTTCTTCTATGTCCTTTACTTTTGAGATTGATCCCCATATTAATTATTTCTCAACAGAGTATAACTTACTTCACATAGAATTGAAATATCACACCGGAACAATATGTCATTACTTCTTATTAGGCTCGCGTCCATGAAAGTGGTGATGATTTCTTCTTCATGCAGTTGTAAGAAGGTAGTCCGCTCAATTAAAGTCACAAGACAATCATCCGAAGGCCCGGCTTGAGAGGGTGGGGAGGCGAGTCGGGAGCGGAGCTTGGCTGAGATAGGTTGTCGCCGACCTGAGCGATAGTGGCGGGAGATGCCCGAATCCCATACACCTGAGGCAACGAACAGGGTCCCGACATTGTGCGACACGATGGTCGGTGCCGCCAGGGCGCTAGCTAGGGTTGCAGGGCGTCATGGGCTGCGAGTGGGCCCCATCGCTCTGAATCCTTCTCAAGATTGTCAAAATGAGACGTTTATTTTTCCAACGACTCAACCGCTATAATGAATCAAAGAAAATCACGATTGAGGTAAGAAAGTCCAAGAGAAATATCTCGGTTTCCCAGCCATTCAACAATTAGAACAAACCAAGGAAATCACAAATGAGAAATTAAGAGGAAACCCAAATGGCACTACTGTGAACACATAATTAGGATATATAATAATATCATCATCACAGGAGCGGTACACCGTTTTTGGGGGAATAACCACCACGAGGGAACAATACAACTTAGGCGAGGCCGAGGTAACAAACTAACAAGTCGCTCATCCAAACTGCAAATTGTGTCCAGGCCCGCTGGCCCGCTCGGCCCAACAAGTGAAGTATATCCCTTCTAAATCTAAGCCCACTCCTAATAACTAACCACAACGCAACAAACAAAGCAACAACATCAGAGCCGGAGTCCTTTTCCATTTTTCGATCGCGCCACGGAATGAACTGTCTCAAGGAACTATGGTGTGAGACGCTCGACGACGGTGCAGGCACACATCATCGCATCAGCTAGAACATCTGGGGCACCGGGAAGCCGCCGGCGGCGTGGGCATGGGCGTGGGCGTGGGCGTGGCTCCCCCGCGCCTGGTGGCAGAGCTGGCGCAGCACGGTGGGCACGTACCAGATGGCGAGTCGCGGGTGCGCGGCGAAGACCGCATCGATGTCGAAGCCGTGGCGCGCCGCGATGTCGACGAGCGGCGCGTAGCAGGCCTGCCTCCAGGCGCCGACGTTCTCGCCGCGGGCCTTGTACGCCCGGCGCAGCGCGTTGGAGGCCTCCTCGTCCAGGCAGTGCAGCGCGTAGCAGTGCACGTAATGACGCATCTTGGGCTTGTTGATGTAGCTCGCCCCGCACTTCTTGGCGTACCGGAACACCTGGTTCGTCACCTGAAACGCAACGCACGGACGCACACAAAGGTCGTTCATCAGACACGGTCGATTGGTTGGGTAACCGTGCAGTGCGGTGCAGGTGCAGGGCAGCTCGTGTCGTGTCGCGTCGCGTCGCGCGCGCACAAGTGCGCTGCGCACGCAGACGGAGTTCACGGATCGAACAAAGCTTGCGCGCGCCTGGTCAGTGGCCGCCGGTCTCGGACTCTGGGTCGGGTGCGCCTGGCGCATCGATGCCGCCGTCCGGGTCAGGTCAGGAAGCCATCATATCCAATCAGGCAAATTACCCCGGAATCCGGCCAGGCCAGGCATTCACACTGATCTCTGAAGTCTGAAGACTGCGGGTGAGCACGCGACTGGTCCTACTCGTACGCCGGGCAGGCCAAGCTGCCAAAGCGAGCTTCACATGGCTCGTACAGGTACGCGCGAAACCGGTGGCAACAGCGCACAGGGGCACAGGCCACGGACACCGAGAGGGCCGTCTATGCCATGCATGCCTATCTGCATCTCTATCTGACGCTAGGATCGGACAAGACCACACAAGACGCACAGGCTTTGGCAGCCTACCAACGATTGACACATCACTCGCTTTTTCCAGGTGGTTGCGCCAATCTACGCGCGTGTGCATCTTCAGCAAAATACTCCTTGCAGTACTCCTCCGTCCCACTGAGTTGTCACGATTCCGTGTTATCTTCTTACTCGACGCTTCGTCTTTATTTAAATTTTTTTATATAAATATAATTTATTTTGTTACGACTTATTTTATCAATGAAGATACTTGAATATTGATTAATTTATTTTATAATTTACATAAATATTTTGAATAAGACGGATGGATGAAGTTCAAACACAAATATAATTTATTTTTTAAAATTTTATCAATGAAGATACTTGAATATTGATTAATTTATTTTATGATTTACATAAATATTTTGAATAAGGGACGGAGGGAGTTTAAAAATCGTACTAACCCATGGGACGATGTACTTTTGCTTTTGCGTTAGGTGTAGTAGTGTAGTACTTGAATTTATAGGACTAGTACAGACTATAGCATGGAGTACATGTACTAATGTAGACTTACGGACCGGTACAGAAAATATACAATTCCACTAGTTTATTTACTATTTATTATTATTATTATAGTGAATATAAACTTAGTCCCTCCGGTCTGCAAAAAATTCAAACTAGATTGATTTTAATCAAATTTGTAGCAAATAGTGTTAATATTCAGTATAAATCAACTAGGTTACTACGGAAAGAGTATACTTCGTTATTATTACTTTAATAACACATTTATTTTGCATCATAAATATTGGTATTTTTATATATAACTTTTACATTTTAAACATATTTCACTACTAAATATTGGTATTTCACTACTAAATATAACTTGTGTGACTTCAAATTCGGCTAAGAGTGTGACTTCAACTTCGGCTACGAGTCATGTTCATATAATAACACATATTTTATTGCAGACTTATATAATCGGCCTTGAGTATAAATGAAATGAAACACTAGTTTCGCTGATCGCAATACGCTAGCTTTATCGTACATTCAAGCTAGTTGTCCCTATAAAAAAATGACTTTATATATATGTAATGCAAAAACGTTACCACTGCTGCTATCACGTAAAAATAAAATGTGTGCGTAAATACCTTGGTAGGGGACTTGTGTCCGCCCTGCCTAGCAATGGACTGCACCTGCAGCAGGAAGACGCGGCACTGCTCGTACAGATGGAAGAGGTAGTCGAGCCCGTTCTTCTTGGCCCTCGCCACCTCGCCGGGCTCCGTGACCACGAACGGGTGCTCCCGCTGCCGCTCCCCGCCGCCGGAGCCGCCCGCGGACGACTCCGTGGACTCCGACCCGCCGCCGCCGTCCTCGTCCCCGTCGTTGTCGTCGCCCAGCACGTCCAGCGGCCTCAGCTCCTTCCTCCTCCTCGCCTTCTTGCCGTTCCTCGAGCCGACCCTTTTCTTGCCCTTCTTCTTGCCGGCCATCACCATCCTCCTCATGCCGGCCTCGCCTTCCGCCATGCCGCCGCTGGCCGCTGCGTCGCGATCGTCGGACAGCACTGCTAGTTGCCAACCATATGATTGAAACAAGAACAGGGTCTCGTAAGACTCGTAACAAGAGTACAAGACTGATGCATGGACACTGTCGGCATGCACATATGCATGCCTTTACGCAGGCACACGACCACATCATCACAGGTTCACAGAGGCATGCAAACACACTGACCATACTCTGTACCTTCTTGTGACGCGGCATCCAAGGTGCTCCCGGAGTGGAAGCGGCCGCCGCCGAGGGACATGACACGTCCGCGCTCGGCGCGCAGCGCGGCGCGGAGGCCGAAGCGCTCGCCGAGGAGCACGTCCCAGCGGAACAGCCCGGCGAGCGCGGCCATCATGTCGTCGAGCTCGCGCTCCGTCATGCCCAGGAGCGTGCTCGCCGTGAACCCGAGCTCCGAGATCCGCGCCACCGTGGACGGGCGCACGCCGTACCCGGCCACCAGGTCCTCCAGCTCCCTCGGCGCCGCGTTCATCATCACCAGCGGCGCGGGGGAGGAGGCAGCAGCTGCGGCGCCGGCGGCGCCGGTTGAGGCGGAGGCGGAGGCGCGGGCGCGGCGTGCGCCGGCGGGCCTAGGTCCCACCGGAACGGGTGCGCCGCCGAGAAGGCGTCGTTGGGATCCATGCTCTCGTGCGTGCGTGCGTGCGTGTACGTGAGGGTTGCCAACCTTGTGCTCCCTTGCCTTTGGCTCGCCGTGCGCTGGTGCCTGTTATATAGCGGCAACTGTTTCTCAATGCAAGGGCACTCGATCGACTGTGGGCTCGCTCGATCTCTGGTTAGCTTGAGCCGCACTGCACTGTAGTCCTACTACTGTACATGAGTCTGTACTGGAGCTTTTGATGTGGTAGCTTGCATTTATGCGGCTGCCGTGCTTGCCGACTGCTCCAAGCGATCGAGTCGAGCTCAGCGAGCGTGCTCTGTCAGCGACGACGTGAAAACGACTAGTCCTGTAGAAAGCTGCATCGCCCGTCGTCGCCCCTCGCGATTTGATAGTCTAGATTCTACGCCCCTATGTTACGTGCTGGAACATAAAAAGAAGACACGGTGAGGCCAATAATACTCCTACAACGCCTGCGCTGTGCAGTCCCGTCGCGGCGTTCAGGGATGGATGTGTGTCCTGTTGCACGTCTCGATGGCTTCCTTTTCGTTTTTTCAATTCTTTGCTCCGTGTGAAACCAGTGAAGAGTGCCACTGTACATGAGTCGACGTGGATTTCAGAGCTCACCGTGGATAAGGATAAGAGCACCCGCGGTGTTGGACTCAACGCGTGCGATGCAATAAATACTTCTATTGTACCGTGTGCAATACCCTGCAAGTGGAGATGCAAACGGAAGCCCACGAAACCCACGAATAGGCTTAATTAAGTGGGTTATCACACTCGCGAAAGGTTAGCCTATATGTGGATTCGTGGGCTAGCCCACTTACATCACTAACTACGAGCACGTGTCGATCAAGACCCGAGTGCTTTGAGCGAGAAAAGGAATCACGCACCCCTCTATCATGCAATTGTCAATTGATCCGGTTAGCTTGGCGGGCCGGACTTCTCCGCTCGGCCGACGCCTTTGCTTCACCGCCATCGAGTGTGGAGGGGTGTGGCTGTGGGACGGGGGCAGGACTGGTGGTGCGGCCTCCCCGTACGTTGCTCCGGTCGCGTCAGGAGTGGGGCTAGTGGTGGGGGAGAGATCCGACGTAGGGACGAGCAGGAGAGGGAGGAGGGGCAACAAGACTGTAGCAGGAGGAGGGGCGGCGATGAGCGGAGACTGGTGCGGGGCTGAACGGGCGAGCTCCGCCCTTGGAGGGAATGTGATGCATGCGAGGAAGGCTGAAGGAGAGGCTACATAGCGGAGGGGAGGTAGGCGACCGCAGGAGAGAAGGCATGGTCCGTGTGAGGCCTATGGAGGCGAAGTGGGTGCAAGAGCACGAGGAAGGAGGCAGAGATTAGAGTGTGTTGGGCCAGGGCCGTCGCTGGCCATGTGCCAGATGAGCAGCCGCGCAGGGCCTCCAAAATGTGTGGGCCTCCAAAAATACACATATACATACATGCATATACGTATACAGCTCAATAGAAAATGCATTTTTGCTGGCCGCTTGCACCTCTCCGTTCGTGGGCCAACCAAAGCAAGCAAGCTAATTGGGCCGGTGTAACAATTAGCTAAGCAGCAACAGGTGCAGGGCTCGTTAGCTAGCCTTCCAATTGCCGATCCCAATTCCCATCGGGCAACACGTACCTTAGGTATTCTCAAAAAAAAACTTCGCACTTCCTTAGGTCGCGACTCGCCTTCTCATTACACGGTACAGACGCCGCCGTATCCCCGCCGCCATCGCCATCGCCGCCGACGCCTGCAGTCCAACCACCGACGATCTCGCCATCAATCGAGTCAAGCGTGGATTTAACGCAACAGCCAACCAACAGAGGCGCCGAGCAGGAGGCTCTACTTCAGGTACCCAACATGTTCACATTGCTACAAAATTAATGATGTAATTTTGTTGGTTACCTCATATATTAAAATGCTTTGCTTTTTTAATTTTAGGTATCGATATTGATAATGATCCGGGAAAGAGCAGTGAGGCTAAAGGTTTAAACATGAACTTGGACAATATGAATTTATAGTGGCATTAGTCATTTGGTATGAGGTATTGTATGCTGTTAATTTGGTAAGCAAACAAATGCAAGCAAAGGATATGCTTATTGATGTTGCTATCGAGAAAGTGCAAGGGCTTATTTCTTTCTTTGAAGGCTATAGGGAAACTGGTTTCTTAGAAGCTTTGGAGTCAGCCAAAGAAATAGCACTTGAGATGGATATTGGTACAACATTTCCTAAAAAGACCAATTAAAAAAAGAAAGAGACATTTTGATGAAAATCCGTAAGACCCAAATATTGCCACAATGTCTCCAGAGGATTTATTTAGAACAGAGTATTTTGTACCTCTTGTTGATCAAGCTATTGCCTCTCTTACAACGAGATTTGAGCAAAGTACAAAGAATACCAAAAAAAATTTGGTTTCTTATTTACTTCGTAAAACATTGAAGATGTTGGATGACCGAGCTTGAAGTCTTCTTGTGATAATCTTGAGGCTGTCCTTAAAAATGATGGAAAATCTGATATTGATGCCAAAGAACTATATATGGAGTTAAAGTTTCTACGAGAATTCATTCTAGAAGAAAGAATGGGGCCTATTGAAATTCTACGGTTTTTAAAGCGTCATAGTTGTTTTCCTAATGCAACTATTGCATATAGAGTTCTATTGACTATTCCTGTCTTTGTTGCATCGCCAGAGCGAAGCTTTTCCAAATTGAAGCTATTGAAGACTTATTTGCGTTCTACAATGACACAAGAAAGGCTTAATGATTTGCTATAATAGCACTTGAAGGCGAAACGTTGGAGAAGATTGATTATGAGCATATCATTGAAGACTTTATTTCAAAAAACACTAAAAGAATGATGCTATTCAAGTAAAGATAGTGCAACATAGGTACTATTATTAATATATCATCTTGCAATAAATTTTATGCTACATTTATCATTATTTTTCTAGGTTAGTAGGCCTCATTTTTTTGTTTCGTACAGGGTCTCCAATTTCTCCGGGACGGCCCTGGTTGGGCCTACTATCGAGCTGACCCGGTTCCATGCATCCAGAACCCGTCATTTTGTTGGTGGCTTCCTCCATCGAACCAAACCCGGTACACCCCACTGCGGTGCTCTAGAGTCTAAGGGGTTCGACCATGGTTCATGTTCATGATTCACATCTTCAAGAGGTGCGTTGGCCATTGATGAACGGTGTCGCCTGCTGGCGAAGCGAAGAGTAGATTTGGAGTAGAACTAGGAGCCTAGGAATCGTCTATGCAATCCATCGCAAGGAGATGTATATCGTCTTGGAAACTTTCTGATCACCTTCCCTGTAGCACTGAATTTGACACTATAACACTTTTCGTTTATTTGTAAATATTGTCCTACCATGGCCTAACTAGGCTCAAAAGATTCGTCTCGCAAATTATAATATAACTGTCCAATTAGTTATTTTATTTACCTATATTTCATACTCTATGCATGCGTCCAAAGATTTGATGTGGAGTAAACTAACCACAACGCTTGTTTCATTTCAGTACAGCATTTCCCGGTACAGGAACGAAGTAGAAAAACGGCAAGAAATCGAGGCAGTTGAGACGGTGTTTTTTAAAAAAAAAATGAAAAAGGAAAGACACACTGACAATGGATGGGGGTCCATTGGAGAGATTTGGAGGCTATCCGGGAAAATGTGCGCCGCATCCGCAATGCTGCATGCATGGACAAGTGAAAGCACACTAAACCGATGCAGGTGCTCCACATGCTTTTCTGCCTCCCTGCGCACCAACATGCAAGTGTAATGTTGGTAATGTTGGACAGGCAACTCTACCTGGCCTACTGTACGCCAGTGACGGAGGCAACTATTTGGCAAGGTTTGGCTATTGCCATACCTAAAATTTGTAGAAAACATTAGTATATTATGTATATATGTATATATACATAATACATATATACATAATACATAGTATACATAATATACATATACTCCCTCCATATTGAAAAGGAAGTCGTTTTGGAAAACACGGTCATACATGTACAAAAGAGTGAGTTTTACATAAGAATATATGTCTTGAAAAATACTTTTTCATAGTATTTTTTAGTACATAGGAGTTGCACTTTATATGTCTAAAATTTTCTATGTCCAATTTTCTAGTAGTCTTCCTTGGTTATGCCTAATTATACATTTTTAATACATTTTAACCAATTAATCTTTATAACCTCGCCACACCTAATATTTATTTCTGCCTCCGCCACTGACTCCGGCTCAGACCAGCCCAGAACATGTGCAATTTGACTGGTTCCAACCATTTTTATTTACATAGTAAGAAACTGTTTGATTAGCTGTCAATTACTTTTCCCTTAGAAATCGCTAGTTCGCTTCCCTCAAACTTTAGGATCATATATCGTCAACTCCAATTTATAATCGTGTACAACCTCAGATCCTAACAATGCATCGTCGTGTGAGGCGAAGATGACCGCAAGCTAATGAAGAGATGAAGCTTGAGAAGGGGAGAACAGAGCGTGGATAGCTAGTTAGAGATTTCTAGTAGGAAGCTTAAGGTCTGGTTAGTTGGCTATCAAAATTTGTCATGGAAAAAATTAGACAAGCCAAAAGTTAGGCAAAAAAATCCCAAATATTTTCGCAAGACTTTTACTAATTGGTCTAGTTGCTTAAGCTTGAGAAGGCCTACAATCTAATGTCCATCGGTTAATCTCAAATTACTAATTGGAGGCCTCCGATTGAGAGTTCGTGTTAATTCTGATGTGACACACAAAAGAAACAAACGAGAAATCCTATAAACTCTTACACAATTTCTTTTTTTAAAAAAAGACCGCCTATATTACGGTAAAAATGTAATCATCATCTTCAATATAACCATTATATTCTTCATTTATTTTCTAAAGCATATATGTATATCTACCGTACGTTCATGAGACACAAATTCTAAAATATACAAGATTGTTTCCCAAATGAACAATATAAACCCATACATTCACAAATGCACTCACTCCTACCAACACATGTTCAAACCATACCCATATATATGACCCTCCAAAGATTGAGCTACAAATATTAAAGTTCACGAAGTTATCACGTACGCCTTAATGTCGATAAGCATGCCATGTACCATTAAAAAATTGTACCGTTAAAATTTGGAATAGTTCCCTGTGGACACCACCTATGCTAAAAGGATCGAGAACTTAAAATTCGTTGGACAAGTGCCACCCCAAGAAACCTGACTAGGTGGAGCTACACTTATATAACCATAAAAATAAATAAAAAATGTCCTACCTTAAAGTTTGCTCAGTTCACAACGGCTACATGGTCGCTGTTGGAGTGCCGATGGTCGCACCGCTATTTGGAGTGTCACCGTTATAATTCGCTCACAACGCTATTCGGCCGTTGTTGGAGTGCCGATGATCTCGCTCGGCTCTCAGGGACTTCTTGATCGCCGTTGTCATTCCTTTCGATGGATGTTTTGCCACCGCGCTTCGCCCTTTGAGCGGGCAACCTTTGTGCAGCGGCTTCTAGTCGGTTAGGACAATGGTGTTGGGTCCTCTTTCTCCCTCCCCATGTATTCTTGCTGTTTTTTTGTTTGTTTGTGTCGTGTGTCTGGAGCTCCACTGGTAATCCTAGGATTACTTGTTGAGTCCTTTCGGTGCTCCGGCCTTTTTTTTTTTTTGACCTTTTCTCTTAATGTAATACGGGTGAAGTCCCGTCATGCATGAGAGAGTAACCGAAATGCCGTGCGATCTTTATGATTTCCTACGGCTGCCGATGGATGTCTTTTGCCACCTAGTCTTTGTTGCATTATATTGGTCGTCCTTTGATCATATTTGAGCAGGCAACCTAAATTTGTCCGCTTATCGACCTCCATCTCACATTCTCACTGTTTTTTAGAAGGGGCGGCAAAAGTTTTGCCGCGATTTCTATTAGACGAAAAAAAGAAAAGCCCGTTTTTTCTAGTCGGAAAAACCATACAATTTAGGGACAATGGTGTTGGGTCCTCTTTCGCCCCTCCCCATGTATTCTTGATACAACAACACCACTCGGATGGGAGAAAATCAACAAGATGTTTTTGTTTGTTTGTGTCCGGCCGGATTGGGACATCGACACAACACACACAACACCAACTACACCACCACCACCTGGGAGAGGAGATGGTAATCCTAGGATTACTTGTTGAGTCCATCACTCCTTCGTGCATGATCGCCGATTCCCCGGCTCCGGCCTGCCTTTTTGACCTTTTCTCTTAATGTAATCCACGGGTGAAGTCCCGTCATGCATGAGAGTAACCGCCTGAGGAAGCGACGCAAAATGCCGCCGCGCACGGGCCAAACCGGTCCACCTCCCCACACCGCCACAAGCTGAGATGAGCGATCTTTATGATTATGCAAACCGTACGGCTGCCTGAGGAACCCCATGCAAATTGTCTTGTTGCACGACCTAGTCTTTGTTGCATTATATTGGTCGTCAACTTTGATCATATCGGCTGCTGCTGATCCGTCTCCTACTCCGCCACCCCACCGCCTCGCACGCAGATGTCCGCCGAGACCGCCTCCCGACCACCATGGCTGTATCGGCAAAACAGTTGTGTGCGTGAGCTAAATTTGTCCGCTTATCGACCTCCATCTCACATTCTCACTGTAGCTAGCCGTATCAGACAACAACCCAGCCCGCTCCGGTCCGGCTCCGTACTTGCACTCCAATCAAGAGACCTAATGCTCCCAGCGTACTTACTGTATCGGCAGTGCGTCATGTATAGTGCTCATCACGAGGCAGGCACCTGCATTACTGACCCAAAGTGAGGAGCACGCGAGCACTGCATATCTTGGGAGCCCCCCTCCGTCCCTCGCAGGGCGCGGGGGGAGGTGTGCGGTGGTGTCGTCGCCGCCGTGTCGCCCGGTACGGAGAGCGACGCGGGGCCTTATCTGTTTAGCTACTCACATTCTCACCGTAGCTTGCACTCCAATCAAGAAACATGGTTTTTATAGTGCTCATCATGAGGCAGGCACCTGCATTACTGACCCAAAACATTTACTCCTCCGACCGAGAAGCGTGTTAGTAAGGGAAGCATGGTTGATAGTGCACAGCCCCTAAATATTGTTCGTATTCTCGAGATGAATCGAGGAGGATGCATGCATGAATGGGATCGCCGATCAGTTGCTGGCCTGTGACCTGTGTAGCCCCCCGGGCATGACACAACGGTTGTTCACCCAGTGGTCACTCCATCTCCAAGCGTGCATGGGAATCAGTGGTTTACTTGGTCCCGGTGAAGCAGAGATCAAGATCAATCGATGCATTTCCATTTCCTTGAGTAATGTCAGCGAGGAGGCTTGAGCAATTTGCCTCCATGACACTGACACCCGATCACTTTAGATGATGATGGTGCGTAGGAGTATTCCGGGCTTCCTGACACTGGTGAGTGGGACCAGCAAGCACGAGATAGCCTGCCGAAGCTGCACGTGAGAAATCGCTTCCACCGACTCATATCATACGGCCGCGTCGCTGTCTCATGAAAGCTAAAGCTGGTCCCGCCCTTACCTCCCTGGGAATCTTTGACCACGTGCAAGTCGCACAGAGGGCTCAGATATCCTCAGATGATATCCTCAGAAGATGCATGGCCATAATTTGATCACCTAAGGAACCGCAGAAAAGCTGACAAGTGCATGGCCAATCATTACTGAAAACAAATAATTTGGATCACCTAAGTTTATTTGTTCATTTAATGACGTCCCAAATGGTCATCACTGAAAACGTACTTTGGTCACCTGAGGTGGAATGGTCAAACAAAACGTACTTTGATCACTAGGTTCTGGCAAACACCACGTTGTAGTCCTTTGCCACGAACCGGCATGAAAGAAGAATGATTATCATTATTCAACTCGCCCACCAGCATCAAACATACTCCATGGCTGCTGGGTACAGATGTGTATGGTTCATGGTCTGGGAGAACACAACTGAAGTGGGTTCCTGGAGTATATCCCCTTGGTGCAGCGATTATATGGTGTGACTGCAGTGGGAACAGTCTATGACACCATGGCCATCTTATTGTTCTTATAGTCCTGCTCCACAGTTTCTGCCTCCATGGCCACCACCTATGCTACAATTTTGGAACCTTGCTAGTACCCCACAATCAACAACTGTC
The DNA here is from genome assembly GCA_015847255.1 of Hyparrhenia diplandra. Classification (NCBI taxonomy): domain Eukaryota; kingdom Viridiplantae; phylum Streptophyta; class Magnoliopsida; order Poales; family Poaceae; genus Hyparrhenia; species Hyparrhenia diplandra. Next base: position 48,796 of record JADLZK010001095.1, read on the forward strand.
TTCGTGTGTTTTGGCATTGAATCCCCTGATATCAGCAAGGCCTTGGATATAATATTCCCTAGTATTGTTGTTTCTGATCTGCCTGCCAAAGATATATATGAATATCTCAAGGTGAAAACAGTATCATTCAGTGGCTGCTACTCTACCAAAACCAGCAAGATCATTGTAGAAAATGTTATATCCAAGGTGAAAACAGTATCATTCAGTGGCTGACGATCTCCAAACTACAGACATGCTGCACAGTCACCTGTTAGATATGTTCAAGGTCTCTAGCAGTCCATCCAATACTAGCAATCTCAGGCCTCGGCAAGGTAGTAAGATGTCAAAGCCTCCATGGTTTCAGAATATTGATTTGGCTAGATCGTGGTCTGCCAAGACACTTTTGACTGATGGATTTCTGCTTGAGTCCTTCCCCTGGCACACTCTCAGCTCGGCTTTCAATCCATCTAATTCACCTTACAAGTTGCAGTGGTTCCGGTTTCTTCAAAGTGCTGCCCAAGTTGACGAGGGCAACTGAAGAAAATTACAGAGTTATTTCTAGACTGTACAAGCCTAATGCTCTTGCTGCTCTCAGAATATGCAAGCACTTGGTTAGCAGTTACAATTTCCAGCTAGAAGGGACCTATGTACAGCTTGATTTGAAGGAAGGTGACACAACTCACAGGCAGTACCATTTGTTGAAATATGCTATTGGATATATGGTACTGCTTGCATGTCGGATGGCCTCTGAAAGCATTAAATGTGGAAGGTTAATAGCACAGGTTAATCCATGGCTACTTTGGACTAATATGAGTGCATATCAATTGTTTATGCTTGTGTGGCTGCCGTCTCATTATATGGAAAATGTGGAGTTAATTCTTGTTGCAAGCAGCAAGGCTACTTGTTCAGTTTGGGTTTTGCTTCTGATTTTTGCTAGTACCTCATCAAAGAAAGTCGAGCAATCACTCTTGGTGCTTCAAGTGTTGCATCAGCTTGGGATTTTTACAGAGTTCAGTGATGTTGTCGAGATATATTGGACTCCACATGACATCAAGTAAGCTGACGCTGTTACAAGGGTGCACATACAGAAGATATGTTGGCAGTAGCAACAGCTCGAACTACTTGAGGTCACTGAAGATTCAGAAGAGGGACAGATCCATCAGTCAATTCTTGATCAACCCACTATTCCAGCAATCGGTATTGACCTTGTTGAAGGAGCAGTGAGAGCTGATCGAATTGCATTCCTAACGCCACTGCTATCCACTCATATTGTGCTACCGACGAAACCAAGAGATACAATTCATATTGGGTTCTCGTTACTACCAACTGTCTCTGATGTGCATGGCCTAGTTGAGATAGCAGCGTCCCACCTTCCATGCAATGGAAGCAAAGCAATTACTCAGGTTCTAATCAAGTGGCCTGGACTATTAGTTGACATATGCACTTGGGAAGATGCTGATCAAGTTTCAAGGAAGCTAGCTTCACCAATGGCTTGGGGAGAAGCCGTGTTTCGGGGGTGGTGGGGGGTTCACCGTACAAGCTGTCAAAGCTGGAGAATGCGTCAAAACCCGACGGCCCAAGAAGGAAATCAACGTTTCATCAGCCCATACTGGAAGCAGTAGTTTAGAGCCCAACCCAGTTATGCCTGGTGTATGTTGCTTGGCAGCAGTAACGGAGAGTATTAAGAGAAGGGTAGGGGAAGAACGGGTGCTAGACATGGTTGTTAGAACTCGAACCTGACGGCGAGCTTGGCTCGAGCGGCCGGCGGCAGCCATTGCCACCAGAGTTTGTAACTCCACTTACCCAGTTCTATGAGAGCTTCATCGTGATTTGTAGCCACATACATATCGTGCGTTACAGGCAGCCCATGAATGAGCCGCGGGCGTGGACGACGATGCTTGTTGTGCCTAGGTAAATTGGCAATCAATAATTTTTTGGTGCAAATGTGTGTGAGACCGTGAGTAGAAGCAGAGCCAACATGTGTTTCATATTTCTCTGCTACGGTGTAATATAACTGAAACATCAACTCAAGTTCATAGCAACATAAATCTGGTCCAACTGAAATCTAATGGTGTATTACCGTGTCATGTGCTAGACTCTCGAAATCTGAAATCTCAATCATAGCAATACTAAACTTAATCATATATACACATAAAATTTACTTGGATGACGATGGACTATTGGCCTAATCTCCAAATGAAATCTAATGGTGTATTACCGTGTCATGACGTTAGGGAGGTGGGCGGAGGTTGATGGCGCGCCGTCTTGCTGGGGTCGCAGATTTCATTAGTGGTGGCGTCAGGGGCGGAGCCAGGAAGTTATAATTTAAATTTTAGGGGGGGCAGCAAAATTATTTTTTCAAATTCATTTAAATTTCAAAAACAGTAGAAATTTCATATTTTGGGGAGGGGGGCACATGTCCTTCCGGCGGCGATATCGGGAGTGATTCAGCGGCAACTGACAAATATGGCATAGGTACCTGGTTGTAGCATGGCAGACATCATGATCCAATTTTCCTACTTCACAACCATGCAAGTCTTCAAAAGCGCATAGCCATACTCGTCGCTCAGACCACAACCTCGACACCTAGGACGGATTTGGGCCTAGGGCCACTAGGGCCGCAGCCCTAGGCGTGGCCCAAATCGCCCTTATACCCTCTGTGGAATTTTGATGGTCCAATCGGTCTTATTATGGCCTAGCCATAGTCGTTGTTGGCCAATCTCGCCCGCCGGACTACTTGAGTAATCTCACCCTTCTCACGCATTCCTCTTGTTGTGCGTCCGCGGTCTGCTCGGCCTGCCCATCTATAGTTTCTCGCTGGCTTGCTCAGTTACCAAACCCTATACTAGCACGTCAGTGATGGGGATGAGTGGCGGCGCCAGCCTCGAACAGTCAGATCGACAAAGCCAGCCGGCGCGAAGACATGAATTGATGCTGGAGGCGGGAGGCGCATGGCCGTGAGCTATACGTTAAGAGTTGAGGCTGCCTAACACTTTGACAAGATGTCGTCGAACTAACATAATAACCTATTTAATGATGCTAGCCTTTTTGTGTGCATTTTTTCTGACCTTTTGTTGTCACAATAAAATTTGTTGTTCTATTGTCGATGAAGACAATAGGCGGAGATGAACCAAATCAGCACAGTTTTTTTTTATCAAATTTGTTGTACAATTCGGCTTGAAATTGAGATATATACTACGCTTAGACCAAGCTTGCATGTTTACGCTATGCTATTGTTACCTATCATGTGACTTGGTTTGGGTGATTTAAGCACATAAAAGTGGCCCTAGGCGTGAAAATTCACGAGCTCCGCCACTATCGACACCGGTTACACCCCCATGCCACTGCCACCGCCATTCACCGTTACTATGACGATGGCCGAGCTACATCCTCTTCCCACATTGCCGACTGCAGCGGCCCCAACAGACCACCTGCCATTGCTCGAGCTCGATTGGATGATGCGTTCTGCGATACTCAAACTTCGGGACATGTTGAATGATTAGTGTCATGTGAGTTTGCATTTTTGAGTGGATCATACGTACCATACATATAGTGTGTAGGCCTATGGCCATAATGTGTTGTGTTGGGAGAGTGCCGAAAGAGGCCATGAGTTTTTAATAAACTTGGAGAAATGTTGTACACCCTGAGCAAGTTTCAGTCGGGTTTTTCAAGCGTTTTTGTACACCCTGAGCACTCAGACATGCCCGACAGGTACAAATGTTGTCAGGTACAAATGTTGTCATCAGGGGCTCACGGGGTTCCCTGTATGCAATTCCAAATGATGATATAGTTCATTTGCACAATATGGATGGTCATATTCGCATGGTTAAATTATAAGAGGTAACCACTATTATAAATTGTTTATTTTGTCACATTGTACTCCCTTTGTCTTACAAAGGCCATGTTTAGTTCCCATGCATGACCCCAAAAAGTGCTACAGTTCCCCGTCACATCAAATCTCTTAACGCATGCATGAAGCATTAAATGTAGGTGAATAAAAAAACTAATTGCACAGTTTGGCTGAAAAGTACGAGACGAATCTTTTGAGCCTAGTTAGAGCAAGTTTAATAGTTTCGTAAGCTACTCGCCAACTGCCAGCGGCAACGCTGGCCGGGCCCGCTACTATTTATGGCATAGTTGCATGCGGAGCCAATTGCAGCATGCGCATGGCCTAGTCGCCGGCCTCAGTGGGCGCGTCGTGAGACGCTCATTTTCTTCTCTCTCTTCACTTCTCTCTCCTCCACGTAGACATGAACCGGCTAGTCGCTCATCATAATACTTGCTCTTAGTCCATGATAGGATAATAATTACCAAATACAAACGAAAATTGCTACAGTTATCCAACCCAAAATATTTCACCAACTAAACACCCAAAAAAACATGTGAATCTCAGTTTTCAAGACAAGATTAACACAAGTATAAAATTACATTCTTGCCCTCCTATACCCTTGAATCCACACATGTATTCTTTGGAAATCCAAGATAGTGATGGAACAATACAAACCACGCAACAACATTAAAATATGGAAGGACCGAGATACCCACACAAAAATAAAAGTTGATCAACTTAGAATTATATGTTTTTTTAAGACAAGATTTGAACGCTAGACTCTTTTTTTTTTTTTTTGAGACAGGAGTATTACCCTTACTTTTATCGTTGTATGAATGCTTACTGTCTACAGTATATTATTATTTTTATGCTTGTTGGAATAAGCAATGACGAGTAAGGTTGGGAGAAACAAGGATTGGTGTGGATATTATTGTTTTGCAATTTGCACACACAAAACTGGAGATTGTTTACACGGGACGGAAAACAGTGAGATGATCGTAAATCGTGTAATGGAAATTGCAGTAAAGCGTTCATTTTCATTTAAAAATGAAAAAAAAAAAAAATGCACACAAAACTGGAGATTGTTTACACGGGACGGAAAACAGTGAGACGATCGTAAATCGTGTAATGGAAATTACAGTAAAGCGTTCATTTTCATTGAAAAAAAAAAAACTCAAATCGGAAAGGGGACTCGAGAGCGAAACTTGGAACATGAAGCTTTCACCAGACAAGATGTACTGATAAATTTGTATTAAAGCTTGACATTCCATTCCAAACTCAAAACATAACCTAGATGCCGGATAGTAACATACAAGTCTTATCACAATTATGAATTAACTGCTAGAGGAAGACAAATATTGTGAGGTACATAAGCAGCATTTGGAATAAAACACAACTTCAACAGCGCCTGATGAACTCGTTGGTTGAATAGCCTGCATCGAGAACAAATGGCTTGTCATAAAAACATGCAAAATACTTTTGAACATTTTGAGCAGAAAAAATTAACAAGACTAGTAAAATTAGACACAGAAGTTCATAAACCAAAGAATTTAAGCATGCTACAAGAACTTTAGTTGTGTCAACACATTACTGTTAAACAGGATGCCATGAAAACAATTCAAACATTTATAAGCAGGCGAAAGATCATGACGAAACATCAATAATCAGACCATGAAGCTACAAATGGACATATCTATCCTTGAATGAAGATGAAAATAAATCATTGACAAGGCCACTTTTTGCAGGCAAAAACAGAATCTGCTACAGTATCAAGAGACAGGAATTACAGCTGCTGGTGCTGCAAATGTAACTAGGCTTTGGAAAATTGAGGTGGATACTAGTTAAATCACAGAACTGAACTAGAATGGCAATCTAACTTTCGAAAAGACACATAGCAGCTTTTAAAGTGTATCAGTACTAACTAACCACTAAAATAACTAGTGTGATTTGTAAGCCTGATAAAGTTTCGAGTTTTACAAAAGAATAAATGCAACGCAATAACAGAATCTCAACCAATGTATAACTTGTCATATCCACGCAGCTCACTGAAACTAATTCATGGCACTAACATTGTTCTCATCTAAGTTTCAGTAATCCCGCAGAGCAATCCATTGAAAGAACAAAGTGGGAAGAAAGAGCTGGGATGCTCACCTTTAAGCGTTGGGGATCTCGACCTCACCATCATCGATCTCCTGCTGCAAGTCCTTGGGGTCCTTGCCGTCGACGGTGCACCCAACGCTGACGCAGGTGCCCAAGATCTCCTTAACGGTCCCAGCCATCTCCTTGGCCATGGACCTGGGCCGCATGGTCTTTGCGATCTCGATGACGTCATCAAGGCTGATGTTGCCGCTGTGCTTGATGTTCTTGACCTTCTTCCTGTCCCTCTCGGGCTCCTTGAGCGCCTTGATGACGAGCGCCGCGGCGGAGGGCACGACGGAGACCTTGGCCTGCCGGTTCTGCACGGTGAGCTTGACGGTGACGCGGAGACCCTTCCAGTCCTTGGCGGTCTCCTTGGCGATGTCCTCACCGATCTTCTTCGGGGAGAGACCGAGCGGGCCGATCTTGGGTGCCAGCGACGACGCCGCGCCCACCTCGCCTCCCGTCACGCGGACGAAGACCTCCACCACCTGAGAAGGGTCCAACTTGGGCGGCATGGCTGCTGTTGTGGTGCGGCTGCGGCGGAGGGTGCGGGTAGGGTTTGGTTTGGGAGATTGAGGCTGGCGGCGGCCGTAGGGTTTTCGGCTGGCTTAGGTTCCCGTTCTTTATAGTGCAGCTGTTTCGCTGTGGCTAATGGTTTGGGCCTCTGAGGCAGTTGAGAGGCCCAGTTGAAACCCAATTAAGAAGTCCTTGGGCTTCAACGAGGAGGCAGTTTTTTTTTTTTTTTTTTTTTTTGACAACAACTTGACACAGCCGATGCCCTCTAGCCTATCGGCCAACCTGGTGCCAACAAGATCACTGTCGGCTGTACAGTGGCCGACAAGATGCTACATTTGCAATATTTGTATAACAGTTTCTATCTATCTAGTTAGAGTATTCAATCAAAGATATTATTTAAAAAAGTCACAATTTTTTTCCGAGCATTAAAAAAATTAGAGTAAAATGCATGGAGGGTCCTTAAACTATTGACCTCCCCCCATCTAGGTACTCGAACTATCAAAACGACTATCTGGGTCCCCGAACTATTGCCAATGCACACCAAAGGTCTAAAACCTGCCACGCCATGGGAAATTTTTTAAAAAAAAACCTATCTATTTTCTCTTTCTCGCAACTAGCTCCTTTGGTGTCCAGGCGGGTCCAAGGGCTTTCCCTTTGCCGCTCCAGGCAAAGAAGCCGACGGCGCCGGGTGTGCGAGCCGTTGGTCCTCACTCCCAACTCCCTTGCTTCAGTATCCCGTGGCGCGCCGCCGCGCCGTCGGCTCCTCCACACGCCAAGACCAGCGCGGCAGCCCCGCATGCCCTTCCACCACGCCTCGATCCTCGCCGGCGTTGGACCTCGGCCAGCGACGGAGCCTTGCCGCCTAGTGGCGTGGCAGAGCGCCGGTCGTCGAACCTCACCGCGATGAAGGGCGCCGCTTCTCGGTTTGCGAGTCCACGGCCACCAGGAGGCCGCCGCCCGCTAATGAAAGCGCCCGAAGTAGCGGTGCGCCAGATCCGCCGCGGCGCCCACCCACGACCCACAAGGCTCCCTCGGCGCCGCGGCGCTTTGAACCCGTCCGGCAGCCCTCGCGGGCGGAAGACACCGTTGGACGAGACCCGGACGAACGGGCGCCTATGGACTCCAAACGCCGCGCGAGCTCCGCCATTTGGTTCGCCAGATCGTGTTCTCGTGACCGAAGGAGATGTACACGGCGAGATGATGGTCGCCGCGTGTTGAGCCCGGCGAGAATCTTTCCTCGGCCGCCGCCGCCGCCCTCATCCAACACCGGACCGGACGCCATAGGCTAGAGGGTCGATAGGCCACACCGAACGCCACGAGAGTGCGCCCAAAGCACGGCCGCCTCCTCGACACCGACACGCAGCTAGGGGTTCTCCTCGGGTTGATCGGAGATTGTATGTGTGTTCGACCGGTGGGTGAGGCTTGAAGGTGGAGGTACGCGCGGCGAGGCGCCGTGATCGCAGAGGAAGGAAATGGTCGAGTTGGGGAGGCCGGCTCCCAAGGGGGAAGCCGAGCAACTAGGATTGCTTCTCGCTTGATTCAAATGTCTCGTGGTTACAAGAGCGTATAGCCCTTTCTTTATCTAATAATAGAAAATAAGAAATAGTCTCGCTACTTTGTTATGCATGCGCCTAATATCAGCCCGACCATGCGCCCGAGTATCGCAGACCGGGTCATAACAACAGCGTTGGAGATCACCGCGTTCGCCGTAGCGACGTGGTAGGTGGCGACGGTTGTACACGATCCACTTCGCGTCGCCGCTAGTGAAAGTCGCCCATAGCCGCAGCGGTGGAGCTCAACCGCTGGGTGCTCCGGCGGCCGAAGCGCCCCGTCTCGCACCGAAAGGCAAAGACCGGGCGTCAGGTTGCAGGCAAGAAGATGGCGGCCGAACGCGCCGCGACGAGAGGAAGAAGGCGGGCAGCCCGAGCCGGCCGCGCCACGCCCACGCCCACGCCACGAACACGCGTGGCGATGACGCCGACTTTGGTAACGGCGTCTTCTTCATCCTCCCCGCACCGAGCGGATAACTACCGCGGACTCTCGCCGCTGCCTGCACGCCGGGCGCCATCATCCCCGCCGCACCGAGCGGCAAGGGGAAGCCCCGGGACCACCTGGACACCAAAGGAGCTAGTTGCGAGAAAGAAAAAAAAGATAGGGTTTTATTTGAAAAAATGCCCATGACGTGGCGGTGATTTAGACCTCGTGGTATGCGAGGCAATAGTTCAAGGACCCGGATAGCCATTTTGATAGTTCGAGTACCTAGATGGGAGGAGGCCAATAGTTTGAGGACCCCGGGTGCATTTTACTCAAAAAAATTATAACTTTTGAAATAATATGCTGAGAACCTTACATTGGGATGGCCTTTATGTTGATCTTTAGGCCCCTCTGGCCTCTGGGCCGAATTGGTGTTAAACGGACACGTTGGCCCGT